>JAXGGA010007426.1:0-7500 GCA_038373865.1 Uloborus plumipes
GAAAAGCAGGAAAGGGGACAAAATCGTTTGTCAAAAAAAATAAATAAAATGGGAGGTCACAGTGACCTCCCATTGGCTCTGATCTGGGGGGTGCAGCTGCACCCCCCTAGCTACGTCCGTGCCAACCCTGAAGCTCAAAATTAAATTCCTACAATGAAAATTCAGTTTTTTTCTCATATGTTTTTGAAAAGTAGCGAAGTAGCGACTACTTTTCAAAAGTAGTGTAGCGCGCTACATTGAAAAAAAAGTAGTTGTAGCTGTAGTTAACTACATTTATAAGAAAGTAGTTGTAGTTGTAGTTCGCTACAAAAAATATGTAGTTTTTCCAACCACTGACCTTGCTCTAGAAAATTTAGCTGTGAATGACTTTGTCCTCGTAGAATTTACTACCAAAAAGACAAAAATTTACTATTAATGAAACTTTTATATTCCGAAAAACAGATGATACATCGATGGTAAACACTCCGATGATATTCTGCTAAAATTACCACCACCTTCAGTTTTAGGTGGCACATGTCGAGCTGCATCTTCTGTTTCTTTTTCTGTAAAACTTGAAGGCTACAATGTTCAATTGAATGAATTAATCACGTTGAATACCTTGATATTTTCATTGCAAGTGTTTGTTAATGTGTAATAAGCAGTATACTTAAAAATATGCTTAGATGTATTTTATTTCCATTTATTTATCCGTGTTTACTTGTGCCCCAGGTGTGTTTACAACTGCCCCCTACTCGGACAGATAAACAAAATTCAATATATTTTTGACTTTTTTTTGGCTGAAATTCACTGTCGAAAAAGATAGGTAACTGCATGAAAATATTTGCAAATGTTTGATTTATCATGTATAGCACTCGTTTCCTTCATATCTCAAATTAATAATGAAAAAAAAAAAAAAAAAAAAAAAAAAAAAAAAAAAAAAAAAAATGGCATTTTTGTTCACATGTGCCCCCCCTTCCCTATAGCTTGTGAAATTTTCGAACAATAACTGCCGGAAGTATTTTGATTTTAAAAGCAAAGTGCGTGTGTGTAGGTACATTATTAAGGGATGTATTTATCCTTAAACCCTCAAATATTTCTGCTCATATGCCCACATATCATTGTTTTCACCAAATGATTCGAGTTTTACAATTTTGTCAGATACCACTATTTACGCCCGAGCCCTTCAATTGGTGTGTCACCAGTCGTTATTGAATGAAAGTTAACCATTTTAACAAAACTGCATTCAAAATCCATTACTAAAGCAAATCCATGGGCTCCACGAAAAGAGTGGGTTTTTAAAAGGGCTTCCACTTGCCAGAAAAGTTAAGAAACGCTGCTCTATAGTGAAATTATGCAGATACTACAAAACATAACATATTTCATGTCATTGAAATGACACACATAAGTTGAATGAGAAAGTTTTCTGTGGATTCTTTCCTTCCGGGAAGAACCCTTAAAAGAACAATAAATTTCCGTTTCAAAAAGAGAGAAAAAGATATGATTTAAAAAGGAAATAACACTTCGGTTTTTAAGTGTTGAGTGCCAAAAAGCAAGCCACATGCCTTTTTTTTTTCATTTCATAGTTCAACGGGTGGCTGTAATCTACCCGGGTAAGTCCCGATGGCTTCACAGGGGAAAAAAAAAAGAAAAGAAAAACCTTCACACAAAGCTGTTCGATGGTTGTATTAGAACGGGAGGGGAGACACGCACTTGTTTGGGTTTCTTGGGGCTAATAACCTTCAGTATATCGTCTGATCAACCAGCATTTGCACCCCAGGGGGATTGAAACAAGATTCTGGTCCAACAGATCTAGTTATACACGAGTTTATTCTGTCGCGAGATAACCCGCCAATAACTTTCATCACAATTTATGTCAGAACAAGAATACTCGCTTCATTATGCGTATCACGCCTAAAGTATGTAAATGCGGTTTTCCAACTTGAAATTTAATCAGAAGCATTAGGAAAATGTAAGGAAATATTTCTATGAATGCTTAGTGTTGAGTGTCATATGATAGAATTTACAACCATTCAAGGTAGCTTTGAAACAAAACTTTGCTATTTTCAACTGTGTTTGATTCAAGTTTTAGTAGCATTACAAAAAGCCTTACTTGCTTCGTTTGACGTCTACGGCGGCTTGTTTGGTGACAAAACTGGCGATTTCTAGCCAATTTTGGAGACCAAATTGGCTGGAAGAATGTTAAGAGCGAAATAACTAACGTTTCAATTGTGCTTTTAACAACGTTGTATTTATGTTATTATATTTATGCGCAACTGTATTTATCTATTTCAGAGACGGACAATTTGTCGCTAACTTTCGGTGAACGTCATTGGCTCAGTATGACATGCTGAGCGATCGACACGCCCTGGTGTTGAGTCATTGACATCTTTTTTTTTTCATCATTAAAAAATACTTTCACCATTAAGACCGTGATTTGTGGACTGCACTATGACGTCAGCTGACAGATAAATCCTCATCGTTAGCTCGATAACCATAGCAACAGTATATTACGAGAGACCCACGCTGTTGCCATCGTATTGGGTGTGAATCCACCATACTTTCAGTGAGAATTAGAAGCAGATTAAATGTAAATTTGTTTCCATTTGCTTGGTAGCACACTACGCAGTTGTATGTGAAGAGTGTTAAACCTTTTCATGTCGATTATGTTCATTTTCTTCTTGTTGTGGAAGCCTTAAATGAGCTTAGTACATACAAGCTGTTGTTGAGATTTCATGCTTGACGAAATAAAATCTAAACATTCTAAAAGTACATAAGGTAAGCCCAGGAGAGAAATAAAAAAAACCCCAAAGAACATTAAAAAAAAAAAAAAGAATCCTTAAAAAATGAAAGAGAAAAAGAATAGATACTCAACAATGTTCCCAAGCCTCGTTTGCCGAGGGAGGAGAGGAGGAAAAATCGAGCGAACGCTCGAATGGTTCTGCTTCCCTGAGACATTTCGAGGCGCAACAAATGATGAGAAAACAGACTTCGGAGGTGATTGACTTGCCAAGCAGAATCATTTGCGAGGAGTTTCTGAAAATGCGAAACCAAGTGGGCAGCCTTTGTTTCCTAGCTCAATGCGGATATGTCTTTTGGAGAGAACGTTTTCAGGAACCAAAATTTGAGCAAGGAGCAGTGGAACACTTATGCCCGCCGGAAATAAGATGCCTATTAGAATAGCACTCAAAATAATTTCGCATATTTAAAGGCTTTTCAAAATGGCAAGGAATAGCTCTGCTCTCGCAGAAAAACTGGAATTGGAAATGAATTTTGTGCTGTTGACTTCAGAACAAAAACAAAGTCGTTTTCATAATTTATGAGTATGAAGAAAACTACTGCACAGCAAAAGTTATAATAACAGATTTAGGGGTGCACACGAGAAGGGCGAGAGTAGTTTATGACGAAGGCTGCGTCAATGTAATTCTAGAGGAATGGAGGGATTTTGGTGTTTTTAAAATGTCATTTTGTGGAGTACGTCGTTCTTGGGGGGGGGGGGTGGGGGGGGGGGGGGCATCGCTAACTAATTAGTAATTGACTAAGTAAAAGCTAAAAATAACGAATTTTTTCTACCTAAAACTTGGCTCCAATCAATTCAAAAACACGGAAAAAACTGAATCCAACGTTAATTAAGCACTAATATGCAGGGATACTGCAGACACGTGTTTCGGCGTTACAAGGAAAGCCTTTTTCAGTGAAAAAAAATTGAAAGCTTATGGATGCACAGACATCAGTTGGATTAAAACTTCACAATTTCTGCACCAAGGTATTTATTTTCTTCGTGGAAAAAACTATTCTAGATAGAGTTAAAAGCCCTTCATTAAAACAATGCTATTTTCCAGAGTTGGGAACTAAAAGGTGAACAGCTTTCACCATAGCCTGATTACCTCAGCGGCATACGGGGCACAGAACCCTCCTCTTAGCTTTCAGGGGGTCCAAAATCCCCGTACTTTATCCAACGCATACTAAATATTAAATGACTACTGCATATTTTGCTATAAATATTAAATGCCTAATGTGTGTATCTCCATATATTATTTCTCTAAGCCGAATCCTATACCCGGTCGAAACTCGCTCATTTCTTTATCGAATTGCATGAAAATTTATAATTTTGAAGCTTATCCAGCGGGCTATTGACGAAAATTAGACCCACCTTTTCACCAGGTATTCGAACTTCAATTTTTGGGCACAAAATTGACTCTATCTAGCGAAATAATTGTCGTATCATCTCCATTTTGATTTCATTCGAAAGATTAAAAAAAATGCGTTCTTTAGAACATTTCTCCGCTAGCACCGCGTAACGAGAATCTCGAAAATCCACGTTTAAGCGACTTATAAGCGATTGAAGTTTGAAAAAGTTAAATTTTTTGCTCAACTGTTAAAATCGTTACCATTGTTATTCAAATCAATTTTAAATGCGACATTTCAAGCCAAGGCTTAGCTCGATAAACCTTAATTGTAACTTTTATTGTTTCAAAATACTATGGTAGTTTTGCGATAACGTTAGTATTTAGTTTAGTAGTAGCCTTGGGTATTTGATTTTAATATAGGGTATCACTTTTGAAGTAGTTGTAAAAGTGAACGTGTCTTTGATCTCTTTGAAAAGTTGTCAGAACGACGGCAGTAGATGGCGATGTTGTGGAAACGTACAAGATTTTACAATGCCAAGGAACAGGGTACCAACAGGCAGACTAACAGGAAGGTGTCTACTACCTAGACAATATTAGACAATTCAACAATGCTTTGGCCTTCGCTTCAGTCAAAGTGGACTCAGTTAACATTCCTGGCAGAGGTCCATATTGTTTTAAACTACATGGTCAAGTGATGATCGGGAACTTGCAACCTCCGGCAGGGACTACACCAACTTACGCTGGACTTTTCTTTATAGATTTCGACACTGCGCTGCAACTTCGGGCAGATAATGAAGCCAATAAAAATTATATTAAATTTTAAGTTTAGAGTTGTTTTTTTTTATGCGGAATTCCGCACGGGTCACCTAGTCGACGTATATTTTTGTCTTAATAATTTGATAGCATTATTATTTTATTAAAAGTTTTATCTTAGCACAAAATTTTTATTTCATTCTGGTATTGTAACAGATTTTTTACTCATAACACGTAACTGATATGAAAAGGGGGGGGGGGCCTGAAATAGAAATGTGCCCCATGTCCAATGTCGGAATGATCGGGCTCTGGCTTTCACCGGCATAGGAGCAATAAAAACATTTTTCTGAGAAAATATTTTTTTTATTGTCATGCCGATCATAGTAGATTTATGCTAAATATCATTAAAATTGTAAGTAGGAGAGAGTTGAGAGGAATGGTACAGCTGCATTTATGCTGAATTACGTGGTCTTATACCTTCCAAGTCTTACTATTGGTTTAACAGAACTATCTAAACTGTAAAGACTATTCTAGGACTGCATGGTTTGGTAGGTAGTTATCCTTTTATAGTAATAAAATTTCTATACTCATTCTATTTATAATACCAACAAATATTTGCAATTTGTATCTAATTTTGGAGGTGGGTTGTTTTAAAGTGGGACGAAGATTAATACCATTCCAGTGAGGGGGACATAATCTCAATACCCTTCCAACGCATACCAACTACTTACTCTCTCCCTTTTCGCACGGTACCTAAGGAGCGGCATACAGCAAGGGTGGATTCATTCAAAATACCCATGCCAGGGATACGGAACCTGGTCGCCTTGGTGAAAAACAAGGACCCTAATCTCTGGACCACATGAGACTCCAGTCATACAATTGACAGAATAAGCAAAAGCTAAACGTTGAAGACTACCCAGAAAGTGTTGCAGCAAAGCGACCCTTTTACAGAAATTAAATTTATTTCCCCATTCTATATACGTCGTACTAGACGGACGAACATTCATCATTTTTATCTTCTTCTAGAAGTGGGACGTTTTAAGGTGGGATGAAGTTTGATACGATTCTGGCGAAGAAGAGGCGAAGTCTTATGCTTTCCAAGTTCTAGTTCAGTAGAAGTAGCTAAAATGTGAAGACTACCTATGAACTGATGCAGGAGGCTGCCCGTTTACAGAAACAAAATTCCTCTTTCCTTTCTATAAACAAGATTAAAATTCCGACAATCGTATTTTTTATCTAATTCTGATCTAGTTTCGATATGGTGCAGATACTTTCATTGCCTCTTTAAGTGGACTGAATAAATAAAGTGGCGTTTTTGCTCCATTTAATATCGCAACTGTTCTCCATCATCCAGCTACAAATACGAGGCTGGGATCCTCGTGGTCCCCGAGGCGCCAACTGCATTTTCATTGTCTTGCCAGCCAGAGCGAGACGCTATTCGTCCCCCTCAGGGGTCTCACCTACGGATACAGTTATGACATTCTTTTCGGAATCTATTTCCGCGCCGGTTGGCATTGATGCTTACCTTTTTATTCTCGCTATCGCATTGTTTCGCTCCGGTCGGTAACTCCTCCAGGAGAATTAAGAGAGCCGCCCGGGGCTGGAAGAGAGTTAAACGTCCTTGAACGGGCACGTCGGCGATTAGGAAGACTACTTTTTCCGAATCAGCCGAGAGACGATTACGTACTTTTCGGTTTTACATAGGATGGAAAATTTCGATTTTATGCACTACCGCCGAAACAAGCAAGTTCACTGAAAATGCGGAATGCCACTGCTTGGAGTTTGCATACCAAGGTGATGAAACAACTCTTTGTTTTTTCGATGCATGCAGTTAGGAGCTACATGCTTAGTATGTTAAACTGACTTTCAATTGGAGAGAGACAATTTTTTTTAAAGGAAATCTTTTCCAAAAGTTGCTCATAATACCTTTTAGAAAACTTTGTAGCCAGAAGCTAATGGGAAGATTCAGAAAAAAACGAGTAGTTACTTTTCCACCCCCAAATCCACCGAGATCCGAGTCTTCCGGAAGAAGGAAAAAAAAAAAAGGGAAACCTTTTATCGAGTAAAATAGTGAAAGAGAGCTGCTTTAACCACTAGACAACGTGGAACCAATCAGACTTAGGCTAAAACACTTTTTACATCCACACCCTGGGATTCACTACGCTAACACATACGCCAAATCACGGTAAAATTCTCCTTTTTTTTTTATTCTGATTTTATTTTAAAGATAGTCGAAGAAAAAGGACAAACATGCACAGGTATTTAGACACGATAGTACTCAAGTAATGTTCCTTAAAATTGAAAACGCCTTTTATCCGCAGATAAATAAAAATTGATGCGTAAACAAAATTGTAAAATTATTGTTTAAACTGTATAATGTCTGTTCTCAAGAACTAGTTGATATCGAGTAGTAAAAGCGTATGTATAGGAGTAGAGTACATAAAATACCAAAGTATAAGGTCTGAATAGGGCCGAATAGGTTACACCTCAGGGCCCATGATTTTTACGCTCTCAAATGACTAAAATTGTTAAAGCTGTACTCTATTATTCAAAAAGGAAAAGAAAGAAGATTATCTCCTTCATTTACTTTCCTTTCTGGCTTACTAAAGGTGTAAGATTTTTTACCACCTAACAAATATAT
>JAXGGA010007426.1:12500-62764 GCA_038373865.1 Uloborus plumipes
AATTTAGACGGCTCTCCGGATGGCGGACATTAAAGATCTTAAATCCGGTTTGGTCTACGCAATGAAGTTCGAGGCTGCACAGCAAACATCCCGCAAGGATCGCCATTCAATCAGGGGCGTGGAAGTGAGCGCCCAGGATTCGAACTTAACTCGTCTCTCGGAACTTGAGCGACAAATGAAAGAGATGTCGGGGACCCTGAAGAAGATTGCGGCTCGCAAAGACCAAAGTAGACAACCACTGAAGTGCTGGAAATGTGGCGGTGAGGGCCACGTACGAAGGAACTGCGAAGCCCGCCAAGAAACAAGAGGGAAGGGTACCTCTTCCTCTTCAGCTCAGGAAAACTAAGCTATGGCAATCTCGCGGGGCGGAGGTCGCCAAATTGGAATGAGCCCCATCCCAAAGTTTTCCAGATTTCCTCAAGAAGTGGCGGCTGCAACGGACTCTTCATTTACGCTTATGTGAATGGGTTTCCCTGCGAAATGATTGTGGACACAGGAGCCAACGTTACCATTGTTAAGACTAATGTGGCTCGTCAATTTGGACTCAAGATCTTATGGACGCCGCCCTGCGTTACTCTCCAAACTGTGACAGGTGACAAAATCGAGATTGAAGGAAAAGTGAACGTAGAAATAATGTTCGGGAGCGCCACTTACCATCATACGGCATTTGTTGCTGACATTACAGATCCCTTCATTCTCGGACTGGACTTTTTGAGAAAGTTTGATTTTTCTATTGACTTTAAAAATAATGAGCTGCACTCGATGAGGGAAGACATAGTGATTTTCAATACCGAAAATAACTTAAAATCTGCTCATCAAATAATAGCCCAAACTGATTCATTGATTCCCTCTAGATCAGAAGTACTAATACCAGGCTCCATCAAAGAAAACAACAGCTTTAAATTCGGCTTAATTGAATATCCTAACCAGAATAATAGCCCAAAAGGAGTACTAGTGGCATCTACACTTGTGGACCTTTCAAAGAATGCAGTTCCTGTGAGAGTCGCCAATGTGAGTGAAAGACCGAGGAATATTAAGAAAGGAGAAGTGTTGGCAACTTGTACTCCCGTAAACTGCATCATCAGAAGAATTGATTCCTCCTCCGCTGTGTCTTCCGAGTCTTTGACTTCGAAATTAATTGGGAGTGCAGCATTATCGAAGGATCAAAGATACGCTGCGGAAAAATTGGTGGACGACTTCAAGCAGGTGTTTTCATCTACACCCGAAGATGTTGGTCGCACGAGTTTAGCGCAGCATAGGATCGACACCGGAGATCATCCCCCTATCAAGCAGCATCCAAGACGACTACCGTTCGCCAAGAAGGAAGAGGTTGAGATCCTCGTAAAAGAGATGCAGGAGAATGACGTCATCGAACCCTCATCCAGTCCTTGGGCATCCCCTATCGTCTTGGTCCGAAAGAAAGACGGCTCCACCAGATTTTGTGTTGATTACCGACGCCTGAATGACATCACCAAGAAGGACAGTTACCCTCTTCCACGGATCGATGACACTCTGGACACCCTTTCCGGACACAAGTGGTTTTCGACCCTAGATTTAAAGAGCGGCTACTGGCAGGTGGAGATACACCCCGACGACCGAGAGAAGACGGCGTTTACAACCGGACAAGGCTTGTGGCAGTTTAAAGTGATGCCCTTCGGCCTCTGCAATGCTCCAGCCACGTTCGAGCGTCTTATGGAATCAGTGCTACGAGGACTCTCTTATGAATCCTGTCTTGTCTACTTGGATGACATCATCATCATAGGACGCAGTTTTGAGGAACATTTGGCTAATCTTAGGAAGGTGCTGCAAAAGCTTAAGGAAGCCAACTTGAAGTTAAGCCCGTCCAAATGTAACTTGTTCCGCCGTGAGGTGAACTACCTTGGTCACATTATCTCTTCAGAGGGTGTACGAACAGATCCAGACAAGGTATCAGCAGTCAAGAATTGGAGCCGCCCCGAAAATGTCCATCAGCTACGAAGTTTCCTGGGGCTCTGCACGTACTACAGGAAGTTTGTGAAGGGTTTTTCCAACATTGCACGACCTTTGCATAAGCTGACGGAGAGTAAACAAAAATTTGAATGGTCCAAAGAATGCGAGGATGCATTTCTACAGCTGAAGGAGGCTTTAACATCAACGCCTATTCTCTCTTATCCTCAGCCTGGAAAATCCTTCATACTTGACACTGATGCGAGCCACGAGAGCGTTGGAGCTGTTTTATCTCAAGAAATAGACGGTAACGAACATGTCATCGCCTACTGGAGCAAATGCTTATCCAAGTCGGAGCGAAATTATTGTGTCACGAGAAAGGAATTGCTCGCCATAGTTAAAGCTGTAGAACATTTCCATCATTACCTCTACGGCCGTAAATTCCTGCTCCGGACCGATCATGCCTCTTTAACTTGGCTTTTGAATTTCAAGAATCCAGAGGGCCAGGTAGCCAGGTGGATACAGCGGCTCCAGAAATATGACATCGAGATTAAGCACCGAAAAGGTTTGTCACACGGTAATGCTGACGCATTATCAAGAAGATCTTGTTCCGAGAACTGCCATTATTGCTCCCGAATTGAGAAACAGTACGGGACGACAATCCCTACTGCCTGTCAAGTTACTGGTTCTTCATCATCTTCAGATCCTGATCCATGGAGTGACGACCAAGTTAGAAAAGATCAGCTTGAAGACCCAGACCTTAAGCCTATCATAGAGTTGATGGAAAAGGACAGTCGGCGACCTAGTTGGCAAGACGTTTCTATCTACAGTCCTGCAACAAAAAGATACTGGGCTCTATGGAAATCTCTCCAGCTGCGGAATGGCGTCCTGTATCGGAAATGGGAATCTGACGATGGTAAAGCATTCAAATGGCAGTTAGTCCTTCCCAGATCAAGAATTCCAGACGTTCTAAAGGAACTGCACAGTAGTCCGACGGGAGGACACTTTGGTATCCTGAAAACCCTCCACAAGGTTCGAGAGCGCTTCTTCTGGAGCAAGGCGAAGAATGACGTGGAGAAGTGGTGTCATTCTTGTGACGCCTGTGCTGCCCGTAAAGGACCGAAGAGAAGAAGCCGCGGGAAGCTACATCTTTACAACGTAGGAGCTCCTTTCGAACGAATCGGGATCGACATTCTTGGTCCTCTACCGAAAACTACTGATGGGAACAAATACATTCTCGTTTCCATTGACTATTTTACCAAGTGGCCCGAAGCATATTCCATTCCGGATCAAGAAGCTACCACTGTAGCAGAGACTCCAGTCCAGAATTGGATCTCGAGATATGGAACACCCTTGCAGATCCACTCCGATCAGGGGAGAAACTTCATCTCTGCTGTGTTTAAGGGCCTATGTAAAATCCTCAAAATTGAGAAAACTCGAACGACACCACTACACCCACAATCGGACGGCATGGTGGAGAGATTCAACAGGACAATCCTTAATAATCTCTCGCTTATGGTCTCCAAAAATCAACAGGATTGGGACAAGAAACTTCCTCTGTTTCTCCTGGCCTACCGCAGTGCTGTCCACGAGACCACCGGATATTCCCCATCACAGATGCTCTTCGGCCGAGAGCTTCGGCTACCTTGTGATCTCGTCTTCGGTCTCCCTCCAGATGCGCCTTCATCGCCTGAGGAGTACGTCCAGGATCTCCAGGCCCGGTTGGAGGACGTTCATCACTTCGCACGGGAGCGAATCAACATCGCGACGGAGAAAATGAAGACCCGATACGACACAAGGTCCACTGGCCATGACTTTCAAGAAGGTGACAAGGTGTGGCTATGGAATCCCATCCGACGTAAAGGTCTGTCACCCAAATTGCAGTCGCATTGGGATGGACCCTACACAGTCCTTCACCGGCTGAACGACGTCGTAGTGAGGATCCAGAAGTCATCACATTCAAAACCTAGGGTTGTACATTATGATCGGCTAGCCCCATACTATGGCCATAGTTCGTAAAATAAATCTAAAGCTACCATGGTAACTTGCTTGTAAATTTTGTAAATAACTTTTGCCTTTAATTGTTTGTAATATTTCTCTATCAATGTTATTATTTCTTTCACGTTCTCATTGTTATTGTTTATCCTGTTTACGATTGGTTATCATGTAATGTGTGCATCTGTAAATTTTCCCTTGCTTCCTTTCTGGGGATTGTACTGCCCGGGACGTGCAGTCCTTGGGAAGGGGGCAATGTTACAAATCTTGTAAATAGTTGTTTTTCCTGCCTTGCTTTATTTTCATTAGTTTTGGTTTTATCTGACGTCATGTTGCAAAAGTATCTGAAGATATCACCTTTATCACTAGTATACCGGCCCTGTAACACTTTGTAGTTTTTACACTTGCCCTAACTTTAATAAGCGTGAAGACATTTTCGCGTGGTTTTTTTCTTATCGCTAGAATTTGTGAATGGATTACGTAATGTTAGAAATGAAACAAAATATTCCAGGTTTTTCTCGAATATTGTGGACATTTCTTTCCGTATATAAATAGCTGGCCTTGAACACAAGTCAGTCGGTTGTTTTCAGATTTGATTCTGGTGACTCGTTTTATTCGCTATTCGCTTGGGCGATGTTTTGCTTTTGTAATTGCTTAATTACTGTTCACGTTAGATACGTGGTGCTGAATTACTGTTGAGAGTACAGTGTACTGTTTTGCTACCTAATTGCTGGATGTTTAGCAATTGTTTCCTGCTCCTTTTGTAAATAGTGTACATACTTGTAAATAAATTTATAGTTACTTCCTCAAGATTGGAATGATCATTTGAAGAAAGTTGAAGGTGCCACGGACTCGTTACACTATAAACTCGTATAATCTGGCATTTCGGCATCCTAAACGGTGTCTCAAAACCTACATACGGTAAGGTGTGTGCGTCTATTAAAATCAAAGGTCAAAAGGTCACAAAAATCGATTTTTTGCACATTTTCGCAAATATATCGTTTCCTATGGGTTTTTTTTACCGTTTGTATATACTATAAATATTCTAGAGGATTAAATTCCCTACAACTTTTGTATTGAAAATTTTTTTATACGTCGAATCGTTTTCGAGATACAGGGCCGAGAGCGGGTGGTTAGAGCATCATTCAAGGTCAACCAGTCAGAAAATACGATATATAAAGCATATTAATTGTTGATAAATACATTATTTTAAACAATTTTTATTTCCTATTGACTATTACATTATATTTAACAATCATCTTACTTACGTATCTATTTTTTGCTATGCAGGCCCGTCATTTCAAGTTTTATCGAAGGAGAGGGGGGGAGGGTGGCAAAGGATCCAAACCACACTGCAATTTCATCGAAAAATATCAAAAACTACGCCCACTTCTTTGTAAATAAATTGATTTCTCAAAGCCAGGGGGGTGGACAACCGACCCCCCTGACCCCCTAAATGACGAGCCTGTTATTATATATCAATTTATTTAATAACACTTACCTGCCCGTGCAGTTACAGCATTGTATTAAGGAAAATACTTAAATTATATTTCAATTCTAATGTAATTTAGATTAATAACTCCATAAATAAGTAGAAAAAAACAAGCAATTCTTGATTAACGTTTTTATTATAAAATATCATTCCAAGCATTAATGACTGTGGAAATTTAAAAAAATAATAATAAAAAATGCAAGAACTTATAATTTTTATAATTTTAATTACCTTTTCCTTTATCGTCTTCAACGACATTTGTCTCCAGGTCTTCCATAATTTCGGAGTCAAATGTTCTGTTTTCATTGACATCGCAGTGATATGGTAAAGCATTGAGACAAGCTTGCCAATTGCACTGGCCACAACTGAAGAGCACTGTAACCCAAATTTTCTGCATCCACATCGTGAAATATAACCACTCTTGCAATTACAGAATTTTGTGTTGAGCAATTCTTTTGGAGCAGGTGCTAAATTTCTCGTGATAGGTTCCAGGAATTCGTTTTGCGCATTGTCCAACCCCATTCCTGGGGTTTCAAATCATCCCCTAACCAAGTTTGAACTTGATAATAAACACGATTGAAATGTTAGTGAGCTACTGCACTTGTTGGTGGAATATTTAATAGCTGCACAGGTTTATTTAAATTTGTTGACTTGACGTTTTGTGCATAGCGAAGATGATCGATACTGTCCACAGATTTTGGAGCATTATACAGCTTTCCGACAAGCTTTGAATTCCATTCTCAAATAATCTTCGAATCGGACAGTTTTTTCTTCGAATGCTGTTGCGTGCTGCAAATTAATCCAAATTCGTCAGTTTTTCAAATACTTTTTCCTTTTTTAAAAAGCGCAGGGGTCGTATCACAGCCACTTAATGCGTGTTGCAACAAAATGTGTTTTTTTGAACGAGGATACTTATCAAAACTTTAGGAAAAACGCGATGCAAAAGAAATCCGCTATCAATAACGAACGTCACATTGTTTTTATTGAGAACGAAGTCTATTAGCGTCATATTGTCATACAATGACTATTTTATTTTAAATAAATATGTAAAGTATTTACAAAAGCATTACAGTCCAAAAAATAGTTACATTTCACGGATATTCAGACTACAGCAATGAAGCAGCTGAGAAGACCTGCTGCAATTTCAAAAATATATATTTCGACGTGACAGTGTACCAAATACGCAAGAAAAAATCTTACTAAATCGAAGTAACAAAGAAAAGCTTATTAATATATGAATTCCTGCTCCTTAGTTGTGGCCAGTGCAATGGGCAAGCTTGTCTCAATGCTTTACCGTATCACAGCGATGTCGCTGAAGACAGAACATTTGACTCCGAAATCATGGAACACCTGGAGACAAATGTTGAAGACGATAAAGAAAAAGAAAATTAAAATTATAAAAATTATAAGTTCTTGCAATTTTTAAATTATTATTATTTTTTTTAATTTCCACAATCATGAATGCTTCAAATGATATTTTATAATAAAAACGTTATTCAAGAATTGCTCGTTTTTTTTTACTTATTTATGGAGTTATTAATCTAAATTACATTAGAATTGAAATATACTTTAAGTATTTTCCTTAATACAATTCTATAACTGCACGGGGAGGTAAGTGTTATTAATCAATTGATACATAATAACAGGCTCGTCATTTAGGGGGTCAGGGGGGTGGGTCCCCCCCTGGCTTTGAGAAATCAATTTATTTACGAAGAAGTGGGCGTGGTTTTTGATATTTTCCGATGAAATTGCACTGTGGTTTGGATCCTTTGCCACCACCCCACCCCCCTCTCCTTCGATAAAACTTGAAATGACGGGCCTGCATAGTAAAAAATAGATACGTAAGTAAAATGAATATTAAATATAATGTAATAGTTAATATGAAATAAAAATTGTTAACAATAATGTATTTATCAACAATTAATAAACTTTATATATCGTATTTTTTGACCGGTTGACCTTGAATGATGCTCTAACCGCACGCTCTCGGCCCTGTATCTCGAAAACGATTCGACGTATAAAAAAATTTTCAATACAAAAGTTGTAGGGAATTTAATCCTCTACAATATTTACAATATATACAAATAGTAAAAAACCCATAGAAAACGATATATTTGCGAAAATGTGCAAAAAATCGATTTTTGTGACCTTTTGACCTTGGATTTTAATAGACGCACACACCCTACCGTATGTAGGTTTTGAGACACCGTTTAGGATGTCAAAATGCAAGTTTATACGAGTTTATAGCTTGTTATCTCACATTCCGAGATTCTTGCCTAATTTCGCCTAATTTGACTGGACTATTATGTGATGTATGTATCGTGAAACTCTCGAATATTTTGAAGATATTCATTAGCATTTCCTAAAGTGCAGCATTATACCATTTGGTTGCATTACTAGGTATTTGAATATATCGAAATACTCGCTGCGACATTTTAAAAATAAAATAAAAAACGCAACAAGATACATTAACGCTTTTTGTTTATTAAGAAAATATTATTCTAGAAATATGTTTCCGTGTTTTAAGGAATTTAGTAGCCTTAATTTCTTTGACTAGATAATTCCCCTCTAACTGTTGCAATCGTCTGTTCTGACCAATGGGTCATCGAAAGAATCATATGCTTTATCGAAATATCATTTATTCTCCGAATTAATGGCACATAAAAAGTTTCCGATCAAGGCACATATCATACGTATCAGGCACTTGACACAAAATATATAGGTTACCCTTTTATTTTATTCACTCAGTAGTTGCGTAATCTATTGAAAGAATAAAATAACATCTGATTTAAACAATTTGAAAGATGTAGAAATATTTTTTAGTTATTAATAGAATCACTTAATTTTAAATTGAAGTTAAATAATTTACTCTCTGAAAATATAAATGTCGAAGAAAGGAAATGAGAAAACCAATTACTAAAGCCTTGATTTTATTTTGTCAAGAAAAAATATTGTTTAGCATCTTAAAGCAAATGTTTCTTTTTGTTTCATGCCGAGTAAAAATAATTTACTATTTTCATTGGAAAAAAATTATGTATTAAGGCCTCAATGTTGTGGTTCAGTAAATTAATTGGCAATGAATTATCTTGTGCGTAAAATTTAAATGATAAGCTTCTTTAATTTTTAAAATATATTTTCGGACTTTAACTTATTACGATGTTAAAATTCAAATTCAATTAATAATAAAAAGCATTTTTCATTCTTTAAATTAGCATTTTTGATAAAAATCTATTAAGTTAAAAAAATTTCAGAAAAAGACATTCAATTATATTAGAATACCGTTTAATGAAAACGATAATTTCTTTAGCAAGTTCATGAAATGAATTACAGATTGTTTTTTAATTAAAAATGATTTTCCATTCCTGCCCTAGTTTTGAGAAATTGATGTAATTAATAATTATGCGAAACAAAAGCAACTTAAATGTGTTCCGATCATAAAAGATCAAAGGATAAGACACTAACTTCTCAGCTCTAAACACAAAAATAAATTAGAGATAAAGATTTAAACTTTAAGATTTATAAATAAAAAATGTGTTTTAAAAAAAACTTCCTTTTTTCTTTCTTGCTGTTTTTCTCTTTTACAAAACTTGTTTAGTAATTCTGTAAAGCTCTAATTAAATTGGTTGTTCTTCCTATAAATAGTGATTATAACTTTGAAAGAATGTTCCAATTTTAAAAGTGCGACGCAAATACCTATCTTTAAGAACTTCTTCATGCATAATAATGAAAACAAATCAGTCAAAAATTTAAATTGTGAGCTAAATTCATATAAAATATGCACTGATGTATGATTCACATTATTTTTTTACAGCACATTGCAAAAATTTAATTTTCCAAAAAGAAGACGAACGGAAGAAACGGACCCCTGAAACAGTTGTATAGTGAAAACGGAGACATCTAAACTTCGCATAGAAAACAGCTTGGGAGGCCTAATTTATAAATGACTGTTTTTAGTAATTTTCCAAGTGACAATTCAAACTACTTGAAACCAGTGTAGAATAGTGTACAGTGATTACTTTCCTATTATAGAACTACTGGATAGGAAAATGTAAGATTACTAAACTTTACTAAACATTTTTTCTGTGTAAGAAAATTATTCGATTTTTGAATTTTATTTTTATATGATAGAGTAATATTCATGAACATTTTGACTGAAAAAAAATCACAAAATGGTAAGAGAGTACATTTTTTTAAAATAACTTTTCAAGTTCAAGCTACGGTGATGTTTTTACCTGGCTCGATTTTCCCCTCTTCGACTGCGGACGCAAATGGCTATCAGCTTGGTGTACTGCCAGAGATAAAAACAAGATTTTCTTAGTATTCATATCGGTGTTAACCAGTGCTGCCAAAGTCGCCAAGTTGTGCATTTCTAAAAATTTGAATCTCGTTTTTTATAAAAAGTTTAAAACCATCATCGATAGCATCATATTAATGGATTACCTTTAGAGGAAATTAATCTTCATAGTTAGTTATTAGACTCAAGTTAATTGATAGCGATATCAAAAAAACTCCGTAATGAAAAATCTAGTATACAGGCAATGAGAGTTTACTCTGTAACGTTGGAACAACCAGATATATGACGTTAGTTGCTAGCCTATCTTTTTTGCTGCTTGGGTTTTTAAAAAATCATTAAAAATTAAGCATCATGTTTTAAAATTCGGTGATGGTGAATTTTTGTGCTGTGATAATCTCTTAACGGTTTCTAATGGACAACTTTGGAATATTCAGTAGGTAGATACTTCTCTATTTGCTTGAAAGCAAACTGAACTCTCAGAATCTCATCTGTGTTTTCTCTAGACTTCAGTTAGTAATTGTTTAGTCGCAAAAATCACTACAAGAGTGGTAATGGAATTTGTCCGCCCCCCCCCCCCATTCACTCCATCTTTCCATTAACCCCAACTGACCCTACTTATATATTATATGATTTTAACCCTCCTTGCGAGATTATTATATTGATGCATGTAGTTATACTATTAGTAGTAGTAGTTATTTGATTGGTTTGATGTCTGTTCATATTCATGCTTGCATAGAGAGCTGAAGCTGAATACAATATTTAGGAACTCGTACGTCTTTTTATAGGGTGCATCATGATTCTTGAATTTTCGTTAGGAAAAGGGCGAGGGGTAGAGTTTATTCTAGCTAACTTATACAAATTCTAATTCAAAATGCAGATTTTTTTTTAACAAAAGAAGTTAAATACGAATATATTTGAAAGTTATTTTATTTTTAAAACAATAAACCAAACAATGAGCCAAAAATAATAATCCCACCCAATTCTAGCACTGGGCATGTATGTTCAAGGTATAATGGTATGTAATAATATGTTCAAAGTATTATTATACATAATGGCATGCACATGGTACTAGGAATGCCTATGCATATATGTGCGTATGTATAACATTGCAGATCTAGAAATGTATCTCATTAGTACAAGACAAAATTAATTGATAATATTTTATTTTTAAACTATGCGCAAAATTTACTACCTTCATTATCATCTCTGTTTTTTTAAAAATCTAAAAGCATAACCTATTACTGAAACTTTTTAGTACCACCTACATAAATTTAACTTGGCTTGTTTGTCCCGCAGCTGCACTGGTTTTGATCTATAATTCACTATTTCTGTTCACCGACTAAATAAGAGTTACAGCATTTCAAAGAGATCCTCGGAGATTCCAAGTACGATTGCTGCTTTTACTTTCCAGTTTGTTATCTGAAAAGCATTTCTCAAACAAGGAGTGACAAGCCTTTTGTTCGTTTATTAAGAGCGAAGCATTTTCCCTGATGGTATTGGCTTGCACAGATCCGCTTTGTTCGAAACATTAATTCAATTGAGACGCATTTCCTCATTCTGTGTTATTTGCAAGCGTCATGCATTTGGCAAGGTGCATTCAGGTGTTATTTAGAGAAAACGCTTTGCCCAGAACAGAAAATGATAAAATGTAGCTAGTTACATTGTCTAAAAAGGTGTGAAGGAATAATTGCGAACTTTTCTTGTGCAGGGATTATTGCTTTTCTGAAATAATGAAATTTAAAAAATAAGTTGATACAAATACTTAGTCTAAATTGTTGAATAAAATTCAAACTTACACCCACAATAAAATATACCCACACGAACCAAATGAATGAGTTTAATTTAATTTATAAAGCCACCGTATTGACCCGTGATAATAAAATGGAGCATAGTTCATTTTCCTGTTTCTCTGCTTCTCTCACATACTATGATCAAGAAAAAGAACTTGTCTTTTTTTTTTCAAAATATGAAGATTATCAGCGAAAGGCATTATTAATGAGATCTACATTAAAAATGTTTAATTAACAATCAAATACAGATACAAAGTATTAGAATACCAAACATTTGCATACCTAACAGTTAAAATTTGCTTCCGTAAAATTAACAGTTCTAGTTCAATCACACCTAGATCTTTAATGCGTTTATCAGTCCGATAATGTTATAATGATCGCATGACGTGGCCCCCATAAAAACCAGGGGGAAAACATTTAAAGTTCGTGTAAAGTGATCACATATTTCTTGCAACCCAAGTCTGTTCTAAAAATCACAAGAAAATTAGATATTTTTCCGCATTTTAAAGTCTAAAATGGAATTTCTGCAAGTTTCATTTCGGATTTTTTGTTCATGTAGTTTAACTCGAACGAAATTTTAGATATAAGTAATGGGCAAAAAATATCTAACGGCAAATATTTTTAAACTTTCTGCCTTGCAAAACAAATCTAGAAATAATATTTAAATACAATCTAGAAACAAATATATGTGTATATATCAGTTTTTTTTAACTACGAAAAAAAGTGCTTTTCCATTTAGTTCTTAATTTTACGATACAAATTACATTTTGCGGTACAGTGCAAAAGAACTATTTTCTTTCGAAAATCTTCTGATATCGAGAAAAAGTCTGATCTGTAATTTCATCACAAAAATAACAGTAGATAGTTGAGTAATGGAAAAACCAAACCACTAGTTTTAATCAAGTTTCTGCAATGGAAAAAGTAAAGGAAACAAAAAAAATGTTCATCAGAATACGGTTAAGGTTGTGTTTAGCACAGTAGCATTGATTTTAACCTTTTTCTGAAGACAGTCGGAAAACAAAAAAGGTAGTTTACTAAATTTAAGGGTAGATGTATGACAAAATATGGAAAGAAAATTAAACACTAATAGGCATAAGGTTACACAACTTCTGGAGTAAGATGTGCTAATTTTAAGAAAACTCCAATTGTTGGAGGATAGTTTCGCGCTGTACAAAGTATAAAGTTCCGTCTAGCGTTAAAACTACTTCTAAAAACTGAGATATTATTCAAAACGCATGCGTTAAGAGAAGCATCGACGCTTGCACTTATAACTCTTATAAACGTAACTAAGCTGTGTCATAACGGCCGAGCGGTAAAATGAGCTTACTTTGAGAGCTCTCTGTGCTCGGTAATATCGCTATGGAATTTTTGGTTCCATGCACAGTATTAGTTTCTATCTTTGTGTTAGAAAAATGTCTTGTATAGTATTAAAAGCCTTACGAATTTCTAGAAAGTTGATTGGGTGTTGCAAAGCATGAATTTGATAAAAAATAAAGAAAACGTAAAGTTCAAAACAGCATAAAAAAAGCTGTCGAAAAGACAAAAAAACAATGACCTGTTAAACTTTTATTTATTTTGAACTTTTCTTTTAATACTGTCACAGCAAAATATCAATGATTATGGCCTAATACTATATGATTTATAAGCAATCATAGGTATATGGATGGTATTTAGTTTTCACCCTTATAAAGAGAAAGAAATTTAGAACTTCTAAAGAGACTTTATTTCCTGATCATTTAATCGCTCTGATTTTCAAATCGTGGAAAAGCTGATTTGAAGTCAATTTGTGCTTAAAAATGCGTATCTTCCACGAGTCTGATAAAAGCTCCTTTTGCTAATGTGTGATCTTTCGAACAATTTTTCTGTAAGCATACAGAAAATTCAGTTGTAGCCTTACAATTAAAATAGTGAAACTTTAAACATAGTAACATTACTAGTACAGTGTAACCCTCCCAAAGCGAGGCATAACGTTGCACCAGTTTTACAAGTTAAGGCTACAATGGAGTATGAAAATCATTTTTTTCAATTTTGAAGATACAGTTCTGAATTTTTTATGAGTTTTAGACCCTTATGAGGGGAAGTAATATATAAAGTTTTGTTGTAAATTTCTGAATAGTTTTTGAAATACAGAGAATATTGTATTTTTTAATCGTAAATATTTGAACCGCAAAAAACACTCCATGCAGACCAATTTTTTTAAAAACTTGATTCTTTCAATTTTTCTAGATGCCTATTTCATATTTAAAGAAAAGTTGGGGAGCAAAATTTCATTAACCACAATATTTAGGGAAAAATGTGTCAAAACTGAGTTCTTGTTAAAATTTCCAATTTTTCTGAAAAATGTCAATAAAATTTGGATTTAAAGCTGATTTAAAAAAAAAGAAATGAGAATACTGAAAATTTGCTCCCCAACTTTTTTTTATTTGTATATTTTGATCAAGCTGAAAAAAACTCATAGTGATTAAACATACAGGGTGTCCACTCCAATCGTGGACCAATAGCTAATTTCTAAACCATTAGAGATACGCATATAGTTTATTTAGGAAAAAATCTCTAAATTATGAAAGGAATTTTGGGTCTATTCAATGTTTTTCAAAAAATCAAATTTTGAAAAAGTTACGAAATTTAAATTTTTATACAGCCCCTCAGTCCTATCAATCATATTTAGTAAAACATTCTTGATACTGTAACGTTTAAAACTAAAAAAAAAATCACTCCTCTACCACAAAAATTGACCGAGTTATGACGTTTTGAAAAATCAAGATTTTGCATTATTTCATGAATTCATCGAGAGATCGCTTAAGGGACCGTTTGCGAAATCCTTCAAAATCTTGATTTTTCAAAACGTCATAACTCGGTCAATTTTTGTGGTATAAGAGTGATTTTTTTTTAGTTTTAAACGTTACAGTGTTAAGAATGTTTTACTAAATATGATTGATAGGACTGGGGGGCTGTATAAAAATTTAAATTTCGTAACTCTTTCAAAATTTGATTTTTTGAAAAACATTGAATAGACCCAAAATTCCTTTCGTAATTTGGAGATTTTTTCCTAAATAAACTCTATGCTTATCTCTAACGGTTTAGAAATTAGCTATTGGTCCACGATTGGAGTGGACACCCTGTATATTGAACTGCAGGGAGCATTTGGAAGATACACATGAATTTAAATTTTACGATTCTGAGATATATGCATTTAAATGAAACATTTGGTTACAAATGTACTGACAGAATACTGAAAGAATAGCCTATAACTTCGGTAAAAATAGTACGAATTGAAAAATTTTTTTTGCTATGAATTACGCACAGTTCAGAGATTAATTTTAAGAAAAAACTGAAAAATCAAAATTTTGGTCAATTTTTCGCATTTTTAAGACTCTATTGTAGCCTAAATAGCTTTTACGGAGTAAGATTACACGAAATTTTTTGCGGTGTATTGCCTTATTAAAAAAAAAGAAACATTAAAGCTTCTATTAGGACCTTAGGATTCGTACGTTGCACGCGTATCACCCAAAATAATTCTTTTGAAACTTACACCCCATCGTCCTCACTGCACCAAATCATCATTATTTGATTGCAAGTAATTTTCAATCTCTACTAATAATAGAGCTGAAGGTGGATCTGTCTGTCCTTCTTTCTGTCTGTCTGTCTGTTACGCGCGTAGGGCCAAAACAGTTCGGTCGATTTTCATGCCACTTGGCACAAAATTAGTTTGTAGCATGTAGTTTTGCACCTCGAAGCGATTTTTCGAAAATTCCATTTCGTTCTTTTTCTATTCGAATTCTTAGCGGAAATACGATAAAATAGGGAAGAAATATTTCACACACATTTTCAAGTCTTATGTCATTCGAAAGCTTGAAATTTTCTGCACAAAATGAAGTTTTTTCGAAGTTTCTACGATCATCAGGAGAGATGTAACAATTGTTTTTAGAATCCCGAAATTCAAGGCTTACCTTCAGTAAAGCAAGCCAAACGATTCTAAAATGGTTGAGCTCTAGAATAAAATTTGTCTGAAAAGAGAGATAAAATGAATTATTTTATCAACGGAAATCAACTTTTCATGTTGTTACTATGGTTACGTGTTCATACTTATTTTTATTTCGTTCTTTTTCCAGGGTTGCCAGACGTAGTATTTTTGATTCCACGGTAGTATTTTTTCGGCCCAAATAAGGAGCGTAGTATTTTTCTGGCAACCCTGTTTCCAATATACCAATGACTTAATTAAAAGATTTGACGGATTTTTTTTTTTTTTTTTTTTCATTTTCATAGATTTCGCATTTCAGCAACATTGATTTTGGCAACGTTTGGAAACAGTATTTTGTAATATTTTTTTTAGAGGAGGCGTAGTATTTTTTTTGTTCCAATTCTCTGGCAACCCTGTCTTTTTCCCGGTGAAGATGCTTTGGGACCCTGCCTGGCGCGTTTTCAAAAAGTCAACTACGCAAAATAGCTAGGGTTACCACGCTTGGCGCGCCTATCGTTCATTTAGCGAGAAAAGGGTACCTAAAGCACAGATTAACGAAATATCGTATCAATTGCGATATTGCATCGTTTTTTTAAAGTGTTTCATTTCGGAAAATGTATTGTTTTGTTTTTTAAGCTAGGAAAGAAAACTTTCTTCTTCTTTTAAACTTCGGTAAGATTTCTGTTGGTTTCTGTTATCAACAAAATTGTTCTTATTTTCTCTTTTGTCTTATTTTTGTCCATCTCCCTTGGGGTTGCATTCGAATGTTCCAAGGGGGTATTTTACCCCACTTATCGGGTAAATCAGTGTTTTCAATGCAAGGTGATATGAATTGATTAACAAAAGTGATATGAATTGGCGCGACCACTTGGCGATACATCGCCAAGCTTTTGATCGCCAAGTATTTGAAGCCAAATTGGCAAATTTTTTTTTTTTTTTTTTTGATTTATGTTCAATTTAGCGCTGTTGGCGATATTTTGCGAAAAATCCACTGAATGATGTTAAAATCGACGATATTTAGGAGATTAATCATTGTAAAACATTTTTTTTTGCATTGTTTTGTAGCAAAATTAGGGATACAAATGTTTGAATTGTTATCTTGCTCACTCCAAGCACTATTTTAGCACTTAAGGCATCTACTAAGAAATTTACACGTAAAATTAAGTAGTGTGGGGTACATATCAGATCTTTATATCACTTTGAAGGAATTATAGTTGAATAAAACTGTAATAGAGCATTTTTTCTGCTATATCAATTATTTTACAAATGAACTTTTAATTTTATACCACGGGCAAAGCCGTGCGGGTACCGCTAGTGGTGATATAAATGACAACTAGGAAGAAAGTATAAGAAATTTTCGTCCAATTCTACAGAGCTTGCAACGTAAGCAAAATGGAGACAAAAGCTTTTGCTGTAGTCGCCCTGAACGTAACGATTTTGAGAAAGGGAAAGGGAAAATGTGTGTAAGTTGCTCGTACTTGTAAAATTGAATTTTTATTTTGCACCCTTTTAAATCAGTGAAAATCGCGTAATTGTTAACACTTGGAACTTTTTCACAAGTTCGATATTTAAAACCATGTAATGAACTAGATGCAGAACGCAAACAAGTGTTTCAGAGTTACGAAGAATCCCCGTTTCAGTCCAAACCTCGCAGCAATTTAACATTAAAAACGAAAGAACAATGGCAGAAAAATATTTAGTTTTCATGAAATAGTTTGTCTTTTCTGGAAGAAAAACAACGCATTTTGTCTCAATTGTATATGTATATATTCAACAATGACAATTTTCAACTTTGCACTGAAAATTTGTACGTTTTTAAATTCCTTACGATTTTAAGGTCCCTACTTATATTGCGGGGTCTCCTTAGTATCTTTATCAGAAAGATATACACCCTGGTGCAAATTAATTGAAACAAACTTGAAAATTTGAGAAAACTAAGAAATATTTTGCTTAAATTTATATGAAATCAAAAGTTTTATACCATAATATGATCCCTACAACTCTTTATGAATATTTGGACACGATTCGGCGTTGGAATATACAAATTTTTTGCTCTCATTTGTAATACGTGTCACCATGAATTAGCGCAGTGATTAGCTTCTCTAAAGTTGAACAGTCCTTATACAATTGGAGATTTTTGCATGTAGCCCAAAGATTCTCGATTGGATTGATACCAGGAGAGTTCTCCGGCCATTCAAATGCCTCAATTTGGTTCAGACATGAATTTCTTGGTCATTTGGACCTATGTCGAGGGGCTATATGCTGTTAAAAAAATCCCGTTCCATCTGGCTATTGTTCCTTCAGCACTGGTAAAGCATTTTTTTTTCCAGAATAGTAATAGATTTCTCAAAATACATCATACCCTCTACAGTGTGCAAGGAACCAGCCCATTGTAACCGAAACACCCCCAAAACATCTTTTGAAGGTGATATAAAAAATAATTCATGTGATAATCCTGAATTGAAACAATTGAAGATCTTCGTGCGTCCTGAGTTCGTTGAAATTGGACAATGAAATGAGTTTTGCACTAAATCGTCCTTTCTTCCCATTTTCAGCAGCTCAACTCTTACATTTTAACACCTACAAGTAGCGCTTTTTCCTCATTGGTGGGGTCAGAAGTTGTTTCTTCATTGGCCGATAGGCAGGTTGACCGACTGCAATAAGGTTTCTTCGAACTAGTTGAGGAGCTAATATTCATTCCGTGCGTTTTTATATCTCTATTAAGAGCTGCACCAGTCATTCGAATTTTTTTTTACTTTGCATAAGTAGAAATGAATCATATGGTGTTTTTTTTTTCTTTTTTTTTTTTTTTCAATTTTCAGGATCATTTCCTTCTCCTCTTTGGAGACATCGATCCTACTTCTCTATTTTGTTTTATAATACGGCTCACAGTTGCAATACTAAAGCCAACTCGAAATATCTCTATAAGTATTTGGCCTATGTTTAGAAAGAGTAGCAATCTTTGTACAATTTCGCTGTGTTATATCCACCGCGGACGACAGTGAAATCTCAACAGACATGATTATAGCCGCAGTTTCCATCCTGCAAATACACCCTTAGAACCCTTATGATTATTAGAAATTGATGATAGGTAAAGGATTTAATCATCCCATCCATCTTTTTACTAATTTTAGTATAATCGGTAAAGAAAAATAGGAATAATTTTTAAATTCACGAAAAAAATACTTTGTTTCAATTAATTTGCACAAGGGTGTATACCAAAGATCTAACTAGCGTTGCCAGTTGCTTTTATCTGCTCAATATATTTCATATAAATTTGTCCTCTCTCATGGACACAACACCAATCAACTTACTATTATGAATTTCAATTTTTCTGTAGATGAAATTTAATATTTTTTGTGCATCAGTTGCAAATTGTCAGATTTGGAGGGAAAATGTTTTTTTTTTTTTCTTTTTAACTTTCCCTTTTTATCTTTTATGTATCTATAATTTATACAAAGGTAAAATGTCATGTATATAATATATACTCAGCCCTATGTCTTTGAAAATTATCACTTCAGAAAATAAAAATAAGAAAACAACTTTTTTCTTGGAGCGTAATCAATTTTTCAAAAGTTTTAAACAAACAAAGTGTTTTTTTTTTTTTTTAAAGCATATGATTTAAATCAAGGTTAAAAGCATAGTTTAAACCACTATAATATTGCTTCATATTTAAAAAGAAAAAAATTCTATTCATTTTATCTACATTCGACAGCAATGAATTTTATTTGCATGCTCACGTCTCAGGGTAATTTCAGTTTTGAATGAAATGCATGAAAGAACCACATTTTTTTTTTTTTTTTTTTGAGAATATGTTAATAACTTTCATAAAAAAACTCTACTTAAAAAATAAACGTTAATAAAATGAGAAAAACCACAAATATACTTTTTAGTATTTTCAAGAATAATCAAGTTCTTATATTAACTTTCAAATATAATTCTAGTTCGAATTTCAGATTAAATACCGAAATCTCTAAATTCAGAACAACCAACGCACTTTCCTTTGACTTAATTGCTTCAAAGGATGATCAGATTCAAAATTTAGAAAAAAAAGTCTTTCTACTGAATGGAGAAAGTTACAGCTTAAACAGCAACTGAAAGAAGAAATCTGGTTGAGATTTCGTTCCAGCGCAGAACTGTCCCTGCAGTGCTATTCGGTGGTGACTGATGAGTTCGTTCTTCCTCAAGTGCACTTTAGTAAGTCACCGATCGAGCATCGTTAAGGTTAATAAGATCAAAGAGTTAAGAAGTAAGGAGTTTGATAGCTGTTTCAAATTATTGCTTTCATTTTCCCTTTGTGCTAGCACTTTATTAAACATTTCGCTGAAAGTTCAAAGGGACACATATTAAAAAAAAATAAATAAAGATAATAATTCTAATGCCCTTGACAAGTTAGTTTGCTAGTTTTCCAACAGCAATGAATATGGAAACACATAAATTTCCACAAGTGAGCAATATTTGTTTCCAATTGAATTTAATGCAATAACTTATTGACGCTAATATCAAAATTTTGCGAAAATGTTATTTGATGGAAATACTTAGTTTATGATATCCAAAATACAAGAAGAACTGAACAGATGTTTTAGTGTTTGGGGATTGTTATAGGCTTTTCATGATTATATTAAGATTGTAATTTATTAAGGTTACTTATTAAATTAAATGATGAATTGTTAGTTTTTTAAGATTTTTTCTTTTTTTGAAAACATTTCACAGCGAAGATTACCCTATGAAGTTGTCAAACATTTTTTTAATCATGTTTTGGAATTAAATATAAAATACACGTAGTGCTTTCAAGCATGTTAAAAATGCTGACTACATATGAATGTCTGAAAACGTATGTGTGTTCATGTATGTATAGTATATATGCGGTCATATTTTTGTGTATGTATGTGTGTATTAAAAAAATATAGTTGCAACCGAGGGTTACGTAATCTGATAATATTGTTCATGTTTATTTTGATAGTTGAATCATTTTTCTGGAAGAAATTAATTTCAAATCACAAAATGAAAATGCATAAGATTTTCGTTTCGTAACGTAATAGACATGTGGGAGTAAATCGGCTTTCTGTTGAAATGCCACTGATGTGCACGTATAATACTACTCACTCATTATGGGAGGATTTGGTAGGGTTATTTCCTCTTAATCCCAATGCCATATCCGAATCTCATATTCTAATTCCTTTGCCCGCGTAGAGTTGCCATAGTCTTAAGGGACTCTCGGTCGTATTTAATAACATGCTAGCTTAAATACCAAAGCAGACTTTTTAATAAAATAACTGCATGCAATATTTTTACAAAATCATTCTGACTCTTCTAAAATAAGACACATTAAAATTATATATTCATTTTTATGAATCATACAGAGTTTGCAATAATTTTACTTATCTTTTTAGTGTATTAAATTCCTTTTAATTTATCGTCGATTTAGAACATCATAACTGAAGCAGTACACTGTACAACTGTGTAGTACACTGTAAAAAATAGATATTGCATTTACAGTATAATACAGCTAATTTCCAACTGTGAAAATTGCTAATTTTACAGTAAGTAATTAACTGTAAAATTGTTTTTACAGTTTATTACTGTGCATTTTACAGTTGTATACTGGAACCTTTGCTGCCAATATTACTCTGTTGTTTTTACGGTATAATACAGTTAATTTTGCGGTGATAAACTAAAATTGTGGTAATAAACTGCTAAAGTGCTAATTTTACAGTTTATTACTGTGCATTTTACAGTTTTAAACTGGATCCCCTCTGCTGCCAGTATTGTACAGTAAAAACAAAGTTTAGTCTTTGCAGTGTAAAAGTACTTTACATATTTGTCAAAAATAATAAATGAACGTATGAGTAGGCGGTTTTACCAAGCATATAAAATTTTAGAATTTATTCCTTTATGACTTTGCAAGAAAATGTATTGAAAATCTATAATGAGGACATAATGGTTCCATCGAACCATCAACTTGGATGTTAAGGTACAAACATGATATCTATTACCGCTGCAACACTTAATTAACCAGAAAAATTCAATGACCAGAAAGCATTCTGAGATTCCTGATAGGAGCATTCCAGAAGTTTGGCTTTCCCAATCTAAGCTAAATTTCATTAAGAAATCTGTATGATAAAATATGTTTTAAATGAAATGATTTAAAGCAAATGGCTTGACAGTCGGTTTGTAAAAAAAAGTGTACAAATTTTACTGATGATACAAATGAAGAACGATGCAAATGTGTTAATCACGGTTAATTTCAATTTTATATGCTATGTGAAAATTAACACAGTGAATTAACAAATTTTCTAGATTCATTGTTTTTCGAGAAAAAGAAAATGGTTAAAAGTAATATCGACAAGGATTCTGATTTCGAACAATCATGGGATCCAAAAAGCAATGTTGATCATTTTAAACATTAAGCATAGAAATCTTTTTTAATCAAAGAATTTATGCTTTGTCAAAACAGCTAAATTAAGTGCTTACAACTTAACACATTTAAAGTAAATTTACAAAATTCTGAAACTATTTCATATACCTTTTTAAATGCATCTTTTTTATTGCCCTTGAAATTTTGAAACTAGTTACTCTTTTGCATAAAATAGGCTACAACTTTCAACAGTTACTGCCTTCTACGAACGGACAAAAATTCCCAGGAAAATATTCTTTCGAAGCTCTAGCTCTGTACACGTAGTAAATGAAAAACGATCAGTTTATTTTCATTTATGATCACAGAGTCGTAAACTTACTCAGAAAACAAAACAAATTTGAATGTTACGTGAACTAGGAGTTTGCAAGTTCTCAAGAAAATTTCCCCGGGGACAAAACTTTCAAGGGTGATATAGCTGTGTACCGGAAAGGAAATGCATCTTTTAAATAATGAAAAGAATGAAAGTTGATCATTTATTTAAAGTAGCACTTGGAGTTTTGGCACAAAAAAAAGAAACTAAATGTACTTTATTCGAGTTATTAAAAAATAATAATAATTCCATTGAGCCATTGCTAATTTTTTAATGTGGTTAATTTTATTGGTTTTAAGAGTGCGAGAATAATAATGTGCTATACTATACTTAACGATTGTTTTCAGAAATGTATAATGTCAAAGAATGGTACCAAAGGTTTTTCGACGTTAAAGGACATAAAACTTACAGAATTTACAAAATGTTTGCAAAAAAAAAAAGCGTACAGACGAAGATTTACGTTTTTAATGTTTGGCTGATGTAATGTACTGCAAGAAAGTTTTAACTAGCAATAAAACAAACGTTTAAAACAAAACAGTGATGGAATAAAAAACGGTTCATAGTTGCATGTAGCTCAAACATGTATATATTTTTACCTATTTATGAAGTTTCTTCCTATGTGAAGTTCCTCGTTCTGCATCAGGTGTAAAGTAGAATAAATCATGGTTTCGTGGAAAGTAAAAGGAAAACGAATAACTTTATAATGTCAAAAAATATCAGCAGAGTAGTATAGGTATAAATATTCGTCAGGGAAAACCAGGGGGGAAAGTATCGTCTATATTCTTCAATTACAGTAGCAAGTAATATTGTCCTCTCCGAATAGCTTTTAAAACACACGCACACACGCACGCGCGCGCGTACATACATACATATGAGTACATATTCAGGGTGAGTTTAAAAAAGAAGGGAAAAATATGCTTTACTGTGGAACATAAAACGTTTGAAAAAGCAATTAAAAAAATTCATACATAATTATGGTTTCAAACACAATGATGACGAAACAGGTCATACCTTTCAAAAATTCAAAGATAAGTTATTCAATATTTGACGTTAAAAAAAAGTGAAAAGCGGTTTTAAAATTGTGGTCTGTAATTCTAATAAGCAACATTCAATGATTTAATGACATCGCAGTGATCGGTGAAAACTTCTCAGGACGGCTTGTTGTTGCTTTGTCACTGCTAGGCATGTATTCCACCTCTAGGCCGAAAAAGCAACAACTGCTTTAAACCTTTTTTGAAAACCAAAATGATCTGTAAAAAAATTTTTGTGCAAGATGTTATGACTCGTGTCGCATCCGTCAGATTCTGGCTTTGTGTGCATGTAGCGCGTCAGCACTGTGTTTGTAACCATACGTCCGTGAAAGCCACACATGGCACTTGCGAACAGTTCTACTTAAAAAAAGGGTAGATGGGTTGTGGGTGATAACTTTTCCGAAATTTTCAATTTAAAACTTACATTTGCTATATCCCTTTGGCATAATCGACTAAACTATGTATTTGAAATCAGCATCGTTCCACGCTGTTTTATACGGCTCAAAATGCTTTTTATTATTCTTTCCCTTATTGTTATCTTACACAACATCGCTATTTTGGTAAGATCAGAGAAGACCTGACTCATGCGTAAATGCGCGGAAGGTTTTAGCTGAGATCTGACAGTATGTTCCTGTATATTTCTACCACGGATTAAAGCATTGCCCTCTTGTGTGTGTGTGTGTGTGTGTGTGTTTGAAAAAAATGTCTGAAGGGACAATATAATGTGTGATCGTAATACAAGAACACAAATTATATTCTCCGTTATTCCCCCCCCCCCCCCGTGTTTCCTTAAAAGGTCAAAAGAATTGGTAACATTGTTGATGATAAACATTTTGCCTTAAAAATGAAAGAAATAACGATGACAATGATATGAGGATGATATAAGGAACGCCCATAGAAAACTGAAGCTTCAATTTGACAAAATATTCCAAAATTGAATTTATTCGCGAAGTAAGAGGGAAGACAAATAACTGAAGAATTTTCTGTCGAGAAAGAAATTTCTCTTGTGCAAAGATATGCTTTTAAAAAGAACTTTGCCAAAGTTCTGCAATTTCTATTCAGGTTTTTCGAAAATATTCTAGACATTTTGCTGATATAGTTGAAAGATTCGATAAAAATAAGTGACTTTATTTTTGTCATGGCTGCGGCTGCGGTGGAGTTAGTTGAACGTTATTAATTTCAGAAGCCTTCTTCTGCAAAATAATATTTCCCAATAAAATACAGAACCGCCGTGAAAATATCTGAAATTTATTTTGTTTTTGATTTCAAAATGCGCATAATAGCATAAAACTGCACTAAAACTGTTTTAGAATATTTCTATGCACTAAAAACAACCTGTAATATTTTAGGGAAATGTTTTTTTTTTTTTTTTTTTAATATAGAGAAAATAGAAAAGTAGTTTCACTAAAAGGTCTAGTCGTATAACGAGAAAAACTAATAGCGGAGAATTTTTGAATGCAAATCATCCTGATTATTCCCTGACAACATCGAATTATTCCTTGCATAAAGATGATTTTTAAAAGATTTTATTTTTATCATTCTTAAAGATAAAACATTTTGAACGTGAGTTACAGAAGAGAGCTTTGGAAAAATACAAAAACAAATAACTGAATACTGAGCAATAAAGCTAAAAATAACAAACACCAAGTTTGACCGCGACGGCGGCGTTACGCTGTGAGATATTATTAACTATTTAAACTCAAACTTCGTCATAAATGTTCCTTCTACTTACCTCTAACTGAATGTTAAACAGTTTTTCTGATTTTTTTTTTTTTTGTTTTTTTGTTTTTGAGAACTAAGTATGAGCATGCGTATGGACAATTTACAGACCTCTATTTTCGCCATTCTGTCTTAAATTCAGAAGTTTGTTCATGCCGTCTGTGTACACGTATTTATATATGTATGAGTTTATTTTTATGCGAAGCTCAAAATAGGTAATTCAAAGAAGTTTTAAATGCCTTATGCGGCTTCTCTACGGGGTTTCTTTTTGCATTCTTATTTTTTATTACAATCAGATACTCCAAATGGACAAGTTATTCATTTGTTGTGCCAAAGCGCATTATACCATGGGAAACTGGCCTTTTTTGCAATACTTTGTTAATTTTACACATTGCACTTAATTTTTGCCGAAATTTTAAATTTCAGTTGCCAACGAAACATTGAATTTCTGTAAATCTCAAAGAGTTATTTTGTATATTTAATGTACTTATAAGAGTAGAAATAGGTTTCAAAGTCCATCAAAAAAACGAAACATTCATGAAACAGTACAGGAATTTGAGTAATAACTGCTTCTAAAGGGAGACATGAGTGCACGCCCTTATTTCTCCTAAGTGTTAAAAAAATGTAGATTATTTAACTAGAATACAAGGAAGCCGTTAGGCATAACGCAGCATTTTTTTTTCGTAAAGCGATTGTGTGATTTAATCACAAAAAAATTATATAGCATTTTCTGCATTTAGAATTTCAATCCATTCAACTGTCAACAAGAATTTGCATTATGGTCATTTTTTAACCACAGACAAAAAATAAATTTATTGATAATAAAAATGAGCGTATTTTCCGCATAGTTTTGGATTGATTAAATACAAAAGTTTATCATCACATCGGAAAGGTCATTCTATATTTATGAGCATAGATGGAACATAAACATAACAAATTGATTTCTTAGCACGAAAAATAAGTTTGAACTAGAAAGTTACTTTTTTTACGTTGCCGATTGTAAGAATTTTGATTACTTATTTTCCATTTTCTGGAATCGGTATCTGCGATGGCATTAATCAAGTTTAAAAATCTTACTACTGATGTCAAAATTTCTTTCCATCTCAAAAGATTTGATATGATTGCTTTAGAACTGTGTTTTGTAACTGGAAGTATTTTATAGTTTGGATACTATTTTAATTTAACAGCACTATGCAACAAAAAACACTTTTCATGCATTCTGGATTTAAATGGTGAACTCTTTCTAATTTTATCAAACAACTTATGAAAAAAGCGATTATGTAAAGGGTTTTTTTTTACATTAGTTCTTGTTTTCGAGACATACCTAGATAAATTTAGCAAGAAAAAATATCCTATGCAGCAAATGTAATTAAATCGATCCTGTTTCATTAAACAAGGTTTATTTTTTCAAAAGTAGAGATTGCTTTTCTTCCTATACTGTAAACGCTTCATTTTCAATTGATTCTTGAAAGGTCCAAGAATGATCATCTATTGCAATAGTCCAGTAATGTTACGTACCTTACATTCCACTGTATAGATAGTTTGGTAATACCTTCCCATTGCTCATTGCTCACAGCTTCAAAATTTTTAAGGAGAAAAATTCTGGAGGAAGAGGAGGAACTTGTGTTTTAGAGACATTATATAGTTCCAATGATCACATAATTTCTATAAGATTTATTTGTAGTAAGTTGTTTAACTGTAGTAAGTTCTCGTTTTCTCAGCTGCTAATGAATACTTGTAAGATACCCTTAAAATCTTTCTAGGAGTTTTTATCTTCCTCTCTAATTTGCTTTTAAAAAAACAGTGATCTTTATAACGGTGCGCATTTAAAGGGCCGTTTAAAACTTGCCTTAACATTTGCTTTAATATATTTTGGAATTTCTCTAAAGTTTTGATAACTATCTTTATTCATAGCTTTCATGGAATCCTTCATTATTCCCAGCAGAAAGAGTATGGGTGGAAGCAGAAAAATGTGGGTACACTAGAAGTTCATTTTTGGGCATTTCTCATCCAGGATTTTTTTTTTTTTTTTAATCTAAGTCTCACACGCAACCAGTGGTCGAAGTTTAAAGGCGGTTAGTTCCATGAGCTGCTTTTCTATCTGCCGAAGAAAATAGAACATGGGCAATATTTCATTACACTATTGGCTCTGTATCATGAAATAAGAGTTTATCTAAATTTCTTACGGTGATTTCCATGTTTAGAGAGATAAATTCTCCAGAAATAACTATTTTTCGGGTCAAATACATTTTAGTTGTGTAGTGTAATTAAATATATATACTGTCTTTGCGTATTTTGGTGTTTCAGTTTATTTTCTTCTTGTCATTCAGTAAGTTCTTCCCATTATGCAAATCTGCATCTTATTTTGAGGGAAAATTTATCTAATTATGTGTATTGTAGGATGCGCTTTAAATTTAATAAGTACTAATAACTTGCGCTCAAATAAGAAAAGTAGGATGGACAGCCATGATTAAATCTTGCTTGATAAAGGGTACTGGATAGAAAGGGAGAAAAAAATAAAATAACTTACTAGGGGTAAACATTTTCTTGGAAAGCTCATCGGAGACTGAGTAATTGTTAAATTCTTGATAAAGAATTTTAATTTAATTAAATATTGTAATTATATTATGTTTTGTTATTATATTACATTACATAATATATTTCATTTTAATAAGTTTTCTGACGTTCTCTGAAAATTCTCCCAAGTTACTAAAAACATACTTCATATATCTATGGTCTATAAAACTATTTCTCTATTTAATTTCCAACAAGAAAGTGTTCCCGACTCTCACAGACAAGAAGCTGTGAACTGTTGATGGATATTGAATCTGTCGATGACTATTATTCGAATACTATTATTTATTTTTCAAAAAAATAAGTGTCTAGGACACAACACTCAGTTTTTCTCATAGTACATAGAGCGCGTGAGTTGAAGTTATTTTTTGAAGGTGGTTCTGGATTCTAAACGCATCACATCACTTCGAAAGTTTGAATTTTGCAATGATGTAGTACAGAATCAAAAACTGAATTAAAAAAGCACTGCGTCTTTTAGAAGAAAAAAAAAGAGATCTTAGCATCCATTATGTAACTTACGATGAAAGATTTACTCAAATTAAAACTATTTAGAAGAAAAAAGAAAGGTTTAAACTTCTAAACTTGAATGTTGGCAAAATCTCTGAAATGTTTGAAAAAACTAACTATGTATACGTAGCTTTTGGAATAAAAGTTATGCCCACAATTCTTAAAATTTAGTTTGCCGTGACTTAAACATGTGACTGTTCTCTAATAGTTAATTTCGTAGTCTTTTGAAGAATTTTTTTTCTCATTATGTAATTACATTGAGGAACAATTATAGTTATACTGTTCTTTGGATATATTTTACAGCTCAGCGTTTCGGTTTTTAACGCTTGTGCCTCACTTTGTAATTTTTTCTGCTAATTACATTTTTACTAAACTTGCAAAAATAGCGACTTACTTTAAAAAATAATTTAAATGCTAACATGTTAACGGTAGTCAACAATAAAAACTTTTACTCAGCTTGCTTAAAAAATGTCCCGAAAGTTATAAAAATATATAAACTGTTTAATATTCAGTTTTCAACCATTCTTCAATTAAAAAATGAATAAAATCTAAATCTAATTTTACTGATTGAAGCTACAATTCTAAGGTAATCATCCACTATAATAAAATAATCGTATTGTTTTCAGAAGTTAAATGCATTTTTTAAAAGGTGAAAATATTTGTAGCTTAATTCCCGCTGATTGCTTTTTTTCAAAGCTGCATGGGATTTCTAAAATGATTAATGCATTCAAAAATAAGCTGAAAAAATCAATAAAAAATAATGATCCTTTAATATATACTCTAATTTAAAATAAACAATGAAAGAGGGATATTCTCAATCTGATTATAATAAGAGCAAAAAGTTAAGTGGCATTTTATATATAATGAGGAAAATATACTTTCATAAACCAGGATTGCTCAAGAACATGAATTAACTCAAGAGAAATCAATCTATTTTATTTAAAACACGGCTTAAAATTTAGCATGGAAAAAGTGTTTATGAAAAATATTGAATCATCATTCTTTTAGCATGCTTTACTGGAAAGAACCGAGACCGGCCCTCGGTGACCTATGAGTTGCAGCTCATTCACTAATTGGTATCACATCTTCAACTATCCCCTGGATTTCCAAACATAATCGAGAAAATTAATTTTACAAACTAGATTTGAAACGAAAATCGGAAGAATACATAATCATAAGCTGATAATAAATAATGATATGCGTAAGTATACAGCTTCAATTGAACAATAAATTGCGACTCAAATATTTCTATGCAATTTCATATGAGAATAGTTGCTCTTAAACAGTAGCAAACATTTTTAGAAGACTTAAAAAGACATCACAAAGGTCTATTTCTGTTGAGATTAAAACATACTTCTATCTTCGTTGAGTATATGCGAGAGAATATTCAAGTTTTAGCTTTTTCATCACAAAATACGTTTTTCTTAAACTTTCAGCATTATCAGAAGTTCTGTCTTTACCAGTAGCAAAAATGTACAACAATAATGGTAATAATAATTTTAAAAACGATACTGTAAAATGTTTAAAATAGTTCTTCTTACTCAAATAGTACATAGCAGGGCTCTGGCATTTTATTACCTTTTTTGATTAATGTCTTCTTAAATTATTTTTCGAAGTCTCGTAACACTTTTGTACCTTAGAACCAGATTGAGGGAAGTCCATTTTGGTAACTTTTTAGCAGAGGGCGAAAAAGATTGTCGATGCCATGTTGAGGATGGGACTTGCGCTCTTTTAACGATACTGAACAATTGTGAAGGAATTTCTTTAGTAGAATGACCTTCTCATGGGTCAATGCGGAGTAAGATTCTATAAGTGAAAATCACCATTTTTGGACTTACGTCGTTCTGGTTCTGACGTACAGACTTATCACGGCATAGAAAATGACAGATAGGTAATATTTACAGTCTCATAATTCGTATCTGTATGACATTCTAATGAGTCAATATGATTATTAAATCGTACTTCATAGTGACTTCATAAAACCGCACGAAAGGATGGCAAGAGCTTGTTTTTCCAGAAAAAATTGAAACATGGTTTTTATTTATATCGAAGGTGCCTCACCTGATCGTGGGGGTCGAATTTTTTGAAACTTTCCTACTTTCGAGATATACTTGATTTAAATATAACATTATACGGTATATTTCAATTGCGTAAATTTCAGTGTATCGAACAGAATCTGAAAAATTTTCATGCACCCTTTAAAAATGAGAGCCTAATTGGATTTACTGTATGCATTGACACCGACATTAAAGTAGAAATTTAAGGCTATTACGTTAAGAGAAGGACCAATGACCAGCACTGTAGTTAAGGGAGATTACTTGGGGAAGGGGGGGGGGGTCCACCAAAATATTTAGCATTTTATTGTAAAATAATGCAAATGTAATGTTATTCGTTTCAAACCAATTTTTCTTTTGGTGAGGCCCTAAACCCCAAATCGCAAAAAAATTTTTTTTTGATACAGTACCACCAATGACTACTGAAGCGCTGCATAAAAAACCATACCAAGATTTACTCCATACGAATGTAATACTACATATTATATGTTATATTACTATCAAGCTTGTCTCAAAACAAATAAATTCACGAAAAATTAGACGTCCGCCGTTGGATTCAGTTCTCTCGATATACATAAGGACATAGTTCAAATTATTTTCTATCAAAACAAATCCATACCGTCCGATCGAAAGTTTCTAGGATGCACTTAAACGTCATAAAAATGCAATTTACGTTAATACTTTCACGTGTTCTAAACATACTACCATGATCTTCAACGCTCTGTATCTGCTGTTCATAAAAATATTTTTATTTCGTGGTTGAGCAAATTTGTGAAAAATCTCGCAATTAAATAAGAACCTTTTTAGACCGTTAAATGTATTGTGAGAGCAAGGAACACAAAGCTTTCTTTCCTTCGATAACAATTCTATGGCAGTGAGTAAATATATTTTTCTAGTGCATGGAGTTTAAATAATTAGCCATTTTCATTTTGAAAGTACAAAGCAAAATTGAAAAATAGATTTCTTGAAACTACAATGGATAATGAGATGCTGACTTCTTAAATTTTTTCTGCTTTTCAAATGATTTCATTTTTTTCTTTTTTTTACTATCGATGACTTGTCATTGTATGACATCTTAAACAAACGATTGGAAAGAAGATTAAGAAGATCATTAGATTAGAAATATATAGAAAGGGACCAATATTGTTCAGCCCATGCTTGTTTGAAGGTTATAATTAGTGAAGCAATGAAAACAAATAAGTTACATTGAGGGAAGATGCCGTAGTTTTTTACTTTATTTTATAGACAATAGTTCATTGGTTTTATTTTTAAAAATTCAATTTATCCACAAAATATGGACTTTTGTGATTGCTAAAAAAAATTAGCTTCGCATTGAAAATCAACTTTTACCACCGAAAATTAATGATTACAAAACCCTTACAATGTGTGTATACTCTCAATGTGTATGCACCTTCATTCTAACAGACAGGTTTTTGTTGATGCTCTTGGGTGAAACACATGATACGGCGTCTTCCCCAATACGGCGTCTTCTCCCAATATACCTTCTAAAGGTGTTTAAAGCGAAAAATTACACATAAAATACTATTCGTTATAATACGTGCCTTCAATGATCTCTTTATGAAACACAGTGGTTTTTCTCTAACTTACTCTAAATAAGGCAAATTTCATACATTTTGCAATGGAATACATCCTCCAAAATGACAGTGAAAAATTGTTTTTAAGCCTAAGAGGAAAAAAAAACTTCTCCATACTTATTACTGGTATATTTTATACATCAGAATTAAATCTCCTAAAGCTTATTTTATTCAACCATAGTATTTTATCTGATCAGTTCTTTTTTTTTTTTTTTTGAAAACAAATGTGTCCCTACCACGCATATATACTATGCATAGAAAATTTAGAAAAAAAAAATAGCATAACGAGATAGACTCTTTTTTTTCAGTTTAGTTATGAAGAAGTGATAAAAAACGGGGTCGTTATTTATAATTTAAAAGAAGATGCTTATTTCAATACAAAATTGCCCCATCAATGAAATTTTACAATAGATATTGTATCCTTCGAACTATTCTGGATAAATTGACACATAGCAAAAATTCATCAAATATGAATGAGGTTTTTTTTTTTTTTTCGTTTTTTTTCAAATTTCTCAAACTGCATTCTTTTGCTAAATTTTATAATTTAATAAAAATGTAAAATCATATCGAACTCTTTATGTTGGAATAATTTCGATGCATTATTTCAAATGGAGAAAATCAAAGTAAAGTCAAAATTGAGGTGAATTAACCCATTTCGCTTTCTAAAATCCTTTCAGACGTTCAAAAATTTTCCGAAATCCTTAACTTGGGATTTTTTTTTAAATTTTTGTCGTTTTTGGAGGCATTTACTGCATGAAAGACAACACGATATGATCACCTTACTATCTGTCAGTCTATTTTCTCCAAAAAATCTCAGTTCAACCTTCTAAAAGGTTACGAGAAAAACCCATGGTAAGTCTCTTTGTAAACTAGTAAAGACTACGAATGTATTTAAAGTGTGCTGCTTTAAGAAGAACCATGGTAAAAAGAATAATTAAATTAATCAATAAATAAAGTAAAACCAGTTGTAAAAAGTTGTAACGAAAATAAAACTCTGTTTTCTAAACAAGTTTTAAGTTACCGTAAAGAAACTTGGGTTACTTACTTTTGTTTATTTCTATGCAGTAAACATTATTATCATCAGCTATAGTGAAATAAATATTACTTCCACTTTCTGTGCTGTAAAAATGTCAAACAAATTACATAATCATTATCGCCTTTGCTTTCTTTAAACTTTCATTTTTTAATCACTAAATGTAAAACGTAAAGCTAGAGACAAAAAACATTTGATAGTGGCCAGTAGCTAGTAAACCTAAAACAGTTAGTGGCCAATTTGGCATTGTTGGTGGCCACTTTGAACCATGTTCAAAAATTATAAACCCACTTCACTTCATTATGCATACAGTACCATTACATTATGTACCTTCATATATCTAAACTAAATAACAAAACATGTATTTTAAAGAAAAAGGTTTTGAAAAACTGACCAAACTTTTAAAACAAAAAATTATTCATTTTGAAATCCAATTAATAAGACATAATGCAAATAAAATAAAAACTAAATGTACATGCAAACCTGAAGTTTAATAAACATTTTATTTGATTTGCTATTCATCATGGCAATTTTCTTTTTATAAATGGCGTGATGCATCGGCATTTTGTATTTTTGTTCAGAAAAAAAAGTTAGTAACCAGTTTGGCGATCAACATTACATTTTGCTTTCGCCAAAAAAAGTTCTTTAATCGCCACTGGCGAGTGTTAATCTCGTACAAATTTCTTCTAATTATTCATCCAATGTCTGATTGCTAATTCCAGAGATCAAATTCCCACTTAAAGCACACATCTTTGAAAGATCCGTATCATTAGCACGCACATCGCTCGATTAGTTCAGTCATTATCGCTGGAGCAAATATTTATGCCCTTGATTTAACCGACAATTACTACTAAAGCGGAATTACAGGTGCATAGCTCCGAATTCGAAGCTCGAAGTGTGACAAAATTGCTCAATGAGCACAAAATGGCCGGCATTATCAGTTCCACTTTTAATATAAGGGAAAATTAGGGGTCTCTGCTGGCAACGAAGCAATTGATTGGGATTCATCTCATTCGTAGAAAATAAATATCCCTGATGCATCGGTATGTTCTACAGAACTGGTGGTAGTCACACTGCAAAAATGAACTGTTGTTTTTACTGTATAATACTGGCAGCCGAGGTTCCAATTTAAAACTGTAAAATGCACAGTAATAACCTGAAAGACTAGAAATTTTACAGTTTCTTAGTGTAAAGTCAGAAATTTTAGTTTATTGCCGTAAACTTTAGCTGTGTTATACTGTAAAAACAGCAGTATAATACTAGTAGCAGAGGTTTTAGTTTAAAACTGTAATATGCACGGTAATAAACTGTAAAATTAACAATTTTGCTGTTTATTATTGTAAAACTAGGAATTTTACAGTTAAGTACAGCAAAAATAGAAATTTTACAGTTTATTGCTGAAAAATTAGCACTTCTTACAGTTTATTACTATAAATTTTGCTGTATTTTACTGTAAAACAACATTCATGTTTTACAGTGCGGATAAAGGCTCCATGTTTGGGGCACTTTATGTTTTTCTCCATTTACAGCTAGCATGATTAAGAATAAAGCATAATATTCAGCCTAAAATTTGGTTCCGAATTTGTAAGGTTAGGATTATTTGAGATTAAGTACGTAAAACAACCTTTTAGCGAAGGTTTCTTTCTATAGGAAAAACGTTTTCTATTATTGTTCCTAAAAGAGACTCTGATTGCGATATACTAGACACTGAATTTGAAGATTTCGGTCAAATTAAATTCCCAGTGCAGTTTCACATAGAAGAGCTGAACTGTCTCCACCCGGGGAAAAATGAGCTTCCAAATTACCTGTGCCAATGACGTCTGCGCCTTAATGGTGGCGCATGACCGGATACCATATCGGGGGATCGCACTAGGTTTGCAAAAGGCTAAAAGGCCTCTCTACACAGCCCCATTGTAGCAGAAGAAAAAATAAATTACCCAGAGTCTCCTCGTGAGGGCCAAAACAACAGAAGGATTGCCATGTTGTGATAAAATGTGACGTTCAACATAGCCAAAATCATTAATGCACGAAGTTGCTCATTAAAATAGGGATATTTCACAAAAATGGTACTTAGAAAAACTAAAAATTAACACATTAATAAAATTGCTACTAGGAAGCAACTGAGACCGTGAAATCAATATAGTACTACAGTCCGTTTTTTTTTCAATATTTATCTAGTTTATTCATCAGATTTTTTTTTTTTTTTTTGTAGTTAATACACTAAAAAATGAATGCTGTTTTTGCAGTATAATTTAGCTGCTTTTATAGTAATAAAAGGTAAAAATGGCTAATATTACAGTAATAAACTATAAATTGCCTACTTTACAGAACTAAACTGTAAAACTGCTAATTTTGCAGCTAATTACTGCGCATTTTACAATTTTAAACTGGAAACTCTGCCCACAGTATTATACTGTTGCTTTTACAGTATAATACTGGCGTCTACTCAGTAGAAGAGTAGTCTGGTGAACTATTCTTAGTTAGTAGTCTCTCTAAGAGTAGTTATGAGAAGCCTCAGTCTGGCGTTACTACAATATAATACAGCTAACTTTGCGATAATAAATTTTAAAATTGCTGCTTTGCAGCAATAAATTGTAGAGTTGCTAATTTTGCAGTTTTGTACTGCGCATTTTACAGTTTAAAACTGGAACCTCTGCAGATAGTATTATACTGTAAAAACAACAGTTTATTTTTTGCAGTGTATTTTTGGGACACATGAATTATTCTTCCGTTTGTGTTTCCCATTTTCTATGTTTACGAAATTGTAGGCTGAAAAATAAAGTGTTAAAAATACAAAAACTTAAAAATGCCCAAATATAAAAGAAATATATGTAAATATATAAGTATGTAAATCTGTGAATACATTAATTAGTAAATTAACAAAAATATAAATGTATCAACAAACCATTAAAATAATTCTCTGAACTGAATTGTTTTTAATAAGACATTTATTCATCAATATTTATTTAAGCTAAACAAATCTTAAACACATAAATACAAGCTCTTAGTAAGCATTAAATACATATAACCACTCTAGATTTAATTATCAACGACCTGTTTACTTAGAAGCTGTTTAATGATTTAAAGATTTCCAACTCTGAAAATTTTCAATTAACAGTTCAAATAGTTACAAGTAAGATATAGTCAGTATAATAAAACAGCGTTATCCAAATATTGATCTTTAATTGAATGCTGTTTTGTCGAATTGAGATTATTTTTAAGGACATTGAGTGAAATTCTTGCATGAATTATTCAAAAGAAGATTCTTTTAGGTATAGAAGAGTTCTTACTTATACTGGAACTTAGTTGACTGTTTGTTTTCTATCAATGAAGGTATTCGGGTTAGTTGAACTCGGTGAAAAGTTTCAGTCAATTTTAAGGATTAAAAAGCTTTTGATGCATTTCCTTCTTTTTGATGAGTTAATTAATTTTTATATATAATTTTTTACTTTTAGGATTGTCAACTTGTATCTTAAGATGTCACATATTTCTTAAGAAACCAATTTTCTCTAACATTATTAAGTGCATACTTTTCACTTCTAATTAATCTCTTATCTTTAGATTTAATACTGTTAAGTTAAACATTAGTATAAGAGTTGTTTTTGAAGACCGAATTATTATATCTTTATGTTTTCTGATTATAAAGTATTTCTCCCTTTTAGGATTATCAGCTTATATCTGTAGCTGTCACATCTTTTATCCTGAACTTACTTTTTCAAATACGTACATTAAAAACTTTTCACGTCTAATTAATCTTATATCTTTAGATTTTAAACAGTAATGTTAGCTAGGGTAAGTTGTTTATGAATACACATGAAGCATTGTTTCTTTATATTTCGATAAATCATATGAGACATAATTAATAAATAATGCGTTAAAACGTATTTTTTGAAGTTTTACATTAATGTTAACCAAAATAACAAACAAAATTAGCGTATGTACAAATATATTATTCAGCATATAATTTCAGCTCAATATTAAATAATCTAAAAAAGAAATATGTTCATGAAAGAAAACTATAATTTCATAGAACAAAGTCTTAGTACTTCAAAATACTAATACTGCAGCAAATTTTGTTTTGAGCATTAAATGACAATTTATTTTGCAAAGGACTGTTATCATAGCAAATCCTAAATGTCAAGTGTCTAATTTTTTTTCCGTAGCTGGAGTTACAAAATTAAATTGAAATATAAATTTATTCATGAAATTACTTTTAGTTAAATTATTTAAGAGAATTGAATAACTCATATGCTGTTTTGAAAAAAATGTGTACGTGTAAAAGTAAATTTTATTTAACTGCGAGTATTAGTTCGATTGAAATTACGTTGTCAGAAAACGTTCAAAAACTTTAATTTTAAATTCTAGAGAATAATTTATTGATTAAGTTATTCGTATTTCTGAAAGCTCTTCTTCATTCGAAGCACAATTAAATAATAATTCTAAAGATTGCAAAATTTCATTTAAAAATATTCTCAGTTGATAAATTAGTGTTTTAATCCTGCAGTACTTGTAAAGCCTACATGAGTGATAGCTGAATGCCGTAATATATTCAATAGCAAATGTGTTGCATTCATACTTCAAGAAACATTGTTGGTTTTTTTCCCGGCTTTTCTCGTGGCAGGGTTTTTTATTTAAAAAAATGTGACTAGTTATAGATTCGTCAAAACTGTGTTACCACTTTCTGAGTTCCCTAAAACAGCAGTAAAAATCAGTATGCTCTTTATTCGGGCCGTATAGACTATTCCTATGCGCATCAAAAGAATAACGTACATGGAAGCTAGCAACTTTCGCCAAGTATCGAACACGGAACTTAATAGTAGGTAGAAATGGGGACATCGAGGGCGAAATATTCATGTTTCAGAGGGTTGATGTTGCAAATTGAAACATTTATAATACCGATATATCAGCCAAAAACCCGTACTTGGAAAAGTTATCCATTCTAAAACATAAGCTTTAAAAATATCTATTCAGATCTGTAGTAATGTCTAGAAAATACCTTTAGGATAGAGTTAAATACTAAGCTTATGTATCTGATGATTTTTAAGTGAAAACTGTAAAAACAAAAACATTAATAATAATAATAATAATAATAATAATAATAATAATAATAATAATAATAATAATAATAATAATAATAATAATAATAATAATATATCATCATCATCATCATCACCATCATCATCATTATTATTATTATTATTATTATTAATACGGCTCTTTGAATTAAGTGTAAAGTAACTAATTTGTGTACTTTTTTTGAAAAAGCTAAGCATTAAAGCATCATTACAAATTAATAAGGGTGATTTCTTAAAAAACCCTTAATTAGGTATCCACATGATACGAAAGCAAACAAATTAAAATGTCACTGTTAATGCAAAATAATTACTGTAATTAGATAGTATTTCCTAAACTAGATACCATGTTAAGAAACAAAGCAGCAAAAAAGCAAAGTGTATCAAAAACAAATCTTATTTTATGATATCTAATTTCGAGGAAAAATTACATAAGTTACATTTGAAACATAAAATACGTATTTGAAGCTTATTAGTAGTTATAACGATTTGAAATATATGTTACTTACAGAATAACAGGCGTTTAAAATAAAAGCATGTAGTTTAAATTTTTAAATCAACTACCCACAGAAGTAAAACTATCGTAACAGCCACTATTCAAGTACGTTTTTAGGAAAATATGTTTGGTAATTTTTCTCCGCTCGTTATCAGGAAAAGAGGTTTGGTAATTTTTCTCCGCTCGTTATCAGGAAAAGAGGTTTGGTAATTTTTATCCAACGGTAGTTTACCTGTTTCGGCTACATCAAAACTAATCTAAACTCAGAGATGCAAGAGCCAAAGCCTCTGGCGTGCAGGACAGCTTAAATATGGAGCAATCTTTACATGGCAAATTCATTTTGATAGACGTATTTATTGTTACATAGAACAAGCTACAAGGACCCCAGAAAGCACGCGTAATGTTTACACATTTATGAAACGAAGTGTTTTACCCAGGGCTTTAAATAGGCTTGATGTTTCTAACATTTCATAAATGTTATGAAATACATCTACTCTACTTCTATAGATTTCAATTAAATTTTGAACATTTATAGAAAAAATATTTAAATAATAATTACTGGCCCAATAATTCATGAGATACGTTCGTAACTCAGCAAAACAATATTACTTAGATACTGTTTCTAGAAATCTTCGAAATTTAACTACATTACATGGAAGTCGAATCAATGTTCTTCATAAAATTCATGCAATGAAACTGATCTAGAATATTTGGACTGTGGTGTGTTTTGTGCAACGACTGGTAAATCTGCTAATGTGGATTTCCCCTATAAGATGAATGTCCCGATCACAGACTGCTTATGTAGCATTTATTGTAACTATATTTTTATAAACGTAATACGTTTTTTACAGCATTTTTTATCTGAATAGAAACATAGAGATCGAAAAACATCAAAAGCAAAATATTGTTAGAAAATTTTGGATCCTAATGCATCGAAGGTCAAAACAATGATGCATGAATAACAACATCTGTGTTTTGAAAACTTAAATATCACATCGATGTTTCTCTAATAAAAAAAATCTACGGTAAGAAACAAGTCGTGTACCACCATTGCTTGAGCATGTGCTCTTCTATGCTTATCGAACATTGAGGGGCCAAATAGTGAGTACAGGTCACAATGGATGGGCTCTTATTATGTAAAACAGTGCTTTGGACCTCCCATGAATAGTAATACGATTACTGGGACAAGGCTTAGGTGTGTCTTCGCCTTACGAGCGTTTCGTCGTATAGCGTGAAATTTGTTTTGCAGTGTTGAACTTGTCTTTTTTTCTCTCTCTCCCTTTTTTCCGGCTATAGAGACAGCACTTCCTGACGTCTAAAGATCAGGTAGAGCGCTGGTACATGTGTTCATTTTTTTTTGTATCGTTGACTGTTTATTTTTGTATTTTACACGGCTAACAGCTCCTTCTACAATAGAAATTATTTAAAAAAAAAAGTTATTTCAAAGATTTATTTCAGAAGTTATACCCAGTTGATCCAAATTTAGTGAAAAGTTGACCTCACTTACATGAATACGTATATACATTTTTTTTTCAGTGTACTAATGTGTACATCTAAAACCTACTTGAATCTATTAAAAAAGAGTTCAAACTAGCATTCACCAACTAGTGTATGCTTGAATCGAGGCACAGGTTCATGATGTTTATCACGCAGTAATAATATAACGTATTACGTATTAATTTCTTTTTAGTTAAATTTTAAAAATGCTCCTCAGTAATAAACACTGCTCTACATGTATTTTTAAATTTTGGCATCTTTTTAAGGGGGAAAAAGCATCCAAAATTATAAATGTTGAACTTCGTTTCAGTCCTTCAAATTTCGTTTTTAGCAATAAGTACTTTGAACAACGCAATGTGTATACATTTCATTTCACCCTCCAGGGTCCCCCGTACCTACCAGCTTAGTGGTTTAACCGGGATAGGGCCCTGAAGAGCGCTCAGTTCTTAATTTTGAACCAGAACCTAGGGTCGAGAATGTGTATACATAGTAGGGTGTATCGAAAAAAACTTTTTTTCGAAATTTAATTTACTAAGTTGATAAAAAGTTGCCCCTACCTACCCACATATTCCACAAAAAATTTCAGTCCAATCAGAAATTGTTTAGATGTTCCGCACGAGGCCTGAAGTTTGTGAATTTCTTCAAAAATATGATTTTTTTTCTAATTTGTTTTCAAATATTAAGAAAAAATGTTAAAAATAATTCAAGTTGAAAAATGTACACCGCAAAGTCGGAGGACAAAATTGGGTTTGAAAAAAAGTATATTAAACAACATTCAAATCTCCCACATTTATTCTGAGCTGACGTAATTTTCACCAAAACTAGTAATTTACAAGCCCATGATACTTGGTTAGAAACTTGTTTATGAATATGGAATCTAACTGAATTAACACTTGAAACTGGGATTCATCTGTGATTTATGTGGAGTAAAAAGTAAAATAATATAAACTATAAACAGAATCTAAGCCCCTCGTCACACAGTGCCCGCTTTCTATCGGGCCCCCGTGATGGTAAACGAAATACAGCTCCGCTAGCGTAGCTGCTTTAGGATTGCAAAAGAGCATATATCTTTGGTTGAGGAAACAAACTCTAAATATTTCGGACAAGGTGCTCCAGTAAATGGCCCAGAAAAAGAAATTGTAGCTTCAGTTTCACGATTTATGGAAAAAAAAAGATTGAAAAATAACATAACAGCTATCGGTTGTGATGGCACATCAGTTAACACTGGAAAATCAAATAATGCTATTAGACTTCCAGAAAAGTCTTTAGAACCCTCACTACAAGCCGTGGTATGTTTTCTTCACTTAATGAATTATCACTTAGAAAGTTAACGGTGGCTCTTGATAGACCGACTACTGGACAAAATTCTTTTAGTTGACCTTTTTGAGAATTCTAACAATATTGCTAAGATCTACAAGTCATGAACATTAAGAAAATAGAACGCGTTTTACCAGAAGTTGATGTCAAAGAATTAAGTCAAAAATACTTATGGGATGCGTCAAAAGCTGTAATGTCTGGCAAATGTTCTTAAAATTTAGCAGAAAGGAACCCTGCAAGCTTTTCCCATGCAAGATGGCTAACGATGGCAAAGTTTTGAGGCTATACATCGCAACTAGGAATCCAAGTTCAGAGTGAAATAAACTAGCAGAATTTATAATAAAGGTTTATGCTCTCTGCTTTTTCTCAATCGAATCTCAGCATACAATTATTCAGGCATCTAAGCATTTTTTTAAGATCATAGATTGCAGTAAGTATTTGGATACAAATCTCCAAAATGTTATCTATTCCACATTGTAAAGAAGCCATCTTGCATGGGAAATGCTGGCAGGGTTCCTTTCTGCTAAATTTTGAGAGCATTTGCCAGACATTGCAGTTTTTGACACATCCCAAAAGTATTTTTGACTCAATTCTTTGGCATCAACTTCTGGTAAAACGCGTTCTATTTTCTTAAAGTTCATGACTGGTAGATCTTAGCACTATTATTAGAATTCTCTAATAGGTCAACTAAAAGAATTTTGTCCAGTAGTCGGTCCATCAAGAGCCACCGTTTACTTTCTAAGTGATAATTCATTAAATGAAGAAAACATACCACGGCTTGTAGTGTGGGTTCTAAAGACTTTTCTGGAAGTCTAATAGCATCATTTGATTTTCCAGTGTTAACTGATGTACCATCACAACCGATAGCTTTTATGTTCTTTATCAATAAAACTTTTTTTCTCCATAAATCGTGAAACTGAAGCTACAATTTCTTTTCCTGGGACATTTACTGGAGCACCATGTCCGAAATATTTAGAGTCTGTTTCCTCAACCAAAAATATATGTTTTTCTGCAATCCTAAAGCAGCTAAGCTAGCGGAGCTGTATTTCGTTTACCATCACGGGGGCCCGATAGAACGCGGGCACTGTGTGACGAGGGGCTTAGATTCTGTTTATAGTTTATATTATTTTACTTTTTACTCCACATAAATCACAGATGAATCCCAGTTTCAAGTGTTAATTCAGTTAGATTCCACATTCATAAACAAGTTTCTAACCAAGCCGCATGGCCTTGTAAAATACTAGTTTTGGTAAAAATTACTTCAGTTCAGAATAAATGTGGGATATTTAAATGTTGTTTAATATACTTTTTTTCAAACCCAATTTTGTCCTCCGACTTTGCGGTGTACATTTTTCAGCTTGAATTATTTTTAACATTCATTCTTAATATTTAAAAAAAATTAGAAAAAAAATCATATTTTTGAAGAAATTCACAAACTTCAGGCCTCGTGCGGAACACCTAAACAATTTCTGATTAGACTGAAATTTTTTGTCGAATATGTGGGTAGGTAGGGGCAACTTTTTATCAACTTAGTAAATTGAATTTCGAAAAAAAGTTTTTTTCGATACACCCTAATACATAGTATACTCGGTTGCTTTAAAAGAGGCGTATCAAAATTAGAAATTTTGTGTCGTCTCCATGGAAACCGTACATAATGAACCAGATCCAATCTTTTTTTCAAGTGCACTGCTGTTGAGTAGAGTTTGTTGAGGCATTTTATTTATTTCATGTTTATCGAATTAGGCTTACGCTTTTATTTATATCCTCAAGTCTCAGTTATTTCTCAAAATTTTTTTTAAAAAATCTAGTTATACATTAATACAGCAAAAATTTAGAAGAAAATGTTGTGCTTTTTTAACGTTGATTTTTTTAATAGAATTCTAGTTTACGCACAAAGCAATTTTAACCGTTTGCATTAAACCATTGTTGCAAAAACTAAGTGGGGAAAAAGTCCATACAGCCATAATTATAACAAACATCAGGGAAAAAGTTGGAGAGTGGGAAATTAATTTTACTTTGAGCCGCCAGCTCTCATTACACAGAATAAAATATAACTGTAATAAAAAATTCACGAAAACTATATCAACTGGGTGAACTTCTGAATTACGTGATTTGTAACATTGCACTTTTACTATTTTGATTGGCGCTTTAGTTTAACTATTTATCGTTTTAAAATAGCGACGAAAAACTTAGCTTGTGTCTTACAGGTAAAGAAAAGGAGGAAGGGGGAGGAGGACAGATACAAAAGCAAAATGTCTTTAAGACTAACTTCTATTCAATACTCTTATTATATGGCTAATTGCCGCCATATTCTGCTCAGAACTTTAATCAAAACTAATGTGTAACCTCTTACGTTAAATATGGTATAAATCCTGTTTAAAAATATTGTGTAGCTCAAATATTTGATTTAATTAAAACATTATGGTTATCATGCGTTAATGAATTTAATTAAAATGTGATAACTTATATCAAACGAATATTACGTTCATTATTTTTTCCCACAATTTTCAGAATATGTTTTATGCGACAGTGAGCTTCGCTCGACTCCAGACGTGAAGAAGTGGTGATAAGAACACTGCAAAATTAAATGTAGCCGCATTTAATAACTTTTAAAGAATTGTATGATAAATATTACTTCTATTTTATGTAATTTTGTAAGTTTAAAGTTTAAAAATGTGTGCCTTTCCCAAACTTTGTTAGTCACAAAGCATACACGAAGCAAAAAAGAAACCATAGTGAGATGTGCACTGTAAAAAAATGAACTGTTGTTTTTACAATATAATACTAGCAGCAGAGGTTCCAGTTTAAAACTGTAAAATGCACGGTAATAAACTAAAATTAGCATTTTTACAGTTTATTACGGTAAAATGAGCAAACTTACAGTTTAGTGCTGTGAAATGAGCAATTTTAGTTTAATACTGTAACGTTAGCAATTTTTACAGTTTATTACTATAAAATTAGCTGTATTACACTGTAAAAACAACATTCATTTTTGTAAAGTGTAAAAAACATGAAATGTAATAACAATTCATGTCAACTAAGTCCTACAGCGGCTAAGAAGGGTCATTTAATGTACAATGTGTGCTTGGTTGTTGCCACGGAATAATGCTTGCCTGCAATTTAGTGGAAGTTCCATTTAGTATCCCACTCCTACCTAAACGGCCATTTGCAACGTTAGATGCATCTAAATCATGAACTAAGTAACTACCGTTCACTTAGGAAATGATTCATCTGCAGATCTCAAGAATCTTTGAAGCCAAGCTCGTCCTCCCTGCTTAAGGTCTTTCTATAAATATTCAACTGAGATACTTCATTACTATTGGAGAAGTGATGAGATAATTGTCAACTGCAAAAAATGAGTTGTTGTTTTTACAGTATAATACTGAAAGCAGAGGTTTCAGTTTAAACTGTAAGAGTAATAAACTATAAAACTTGCTTTTTTGCAGTTTATAACTATAAAACCAGCAATTTTAGTTTATTATTCTAAAATTAGCAATTTTGCAGTTTATTACCTTAAAATTGGCTGCATTATACTGTAAAATTACAATGTAAAACTGGCAGCAGAGGTTCCAATTTAAAACTGTAAAATGCACTGTAATAAACTGAAAAGCTAGCAATTTGCAGTTTATTACTGTAAACTAGCAATTTTACAGTTTACTACTGGTAAATTTGTAGTTTTACAGTCTTACTGTAAACTTACTGTAAAATTAGCTGTATTATACTGTAAAAACAACATTCATTTTTTACAGTGTCATTATTTGAGATACTTGATTTACATTGGAATATTATAAGTCTTATGTGTTTTGCGTCAGAAACTAAAACTGATAACTGATGGATCATTTAATATCATAAAAAAGATTCAGTTTGAATTGTTAATTGAACTAAAAAAATTGCAGAATTTTATTCTAATCAAACAATTTGACGCTTTTTATAGAAACTAAAATGAATCTTACACTCTTATTTGATTATGTTCCGAAGTTTCCTTTAAATAGGTAGGGTGCGTCGCTGCACTGCATTTGTTATTTATAAATCAGGTGTAAAATTTCCCTCTTCTCAATGAGTTTTCAAACATCTTATTACTTTAAGCGCGTTTGAATAGAAATCACTTAAAATTAAGAAAGGGTGGAAAAGTAAGGGAACATTTTATGCCCATAGGATTTCCATTGTTTCTCAAATATTTTCATCCATTATAAACTATGTTAAGCTTAATTCTGAATTATTTTCATTATTCTTGTTAAACTGTCTAAAAAGCTAGTAAAATGTTCATAAATGTCTTTTAAAACATTAATAGACAAAAATTTATCAAGAGGATGTCCTTCTGTTGAGAAATAAAACTTTTTTGAAGTTAGCATTGTCCAAATTACTTTTGTCTCAAACTCATAATATTCTATTCTGATGAAAGAGTTGTTTTCAACCCTGAAATACGAGCCTGGAAATTAATTTTAAACACTTTTGAAATTATTTTGAATAATTCTGTTTTAAGTATTGGAGTTTCAACAATGGCTTTCCTTCGCTATTTTTTTTTTCCTTAATCAATGGACAATCCAACTAAAAAACTCTTTCCTTTAGAATTAGATCTTCACTGATGTGGATTTTTTCTGGATAAAATGAAATTTTACCTCTACAGAAGAATAATTCCAGTTGATTGTGACTGGTTGCGAATAATATCCACTGCATTAACTACGCTTGATTGCATGCTTAGTATTCATTTTTTTTTCTATCTTCATTCTTGCCGAAAACATTCCTTTAAAATCCATAACTGAAGATAATTTGGATATATAGACTCTTTAAACACACCCAGATTTTCTTGAAGGCGACATTTGAGGGCGATTTATCTTTTACACTGTTGATTGAATTAAGGGAAAAATATGACTAAAATCCGCACCCTTAGAGCGGTTGCTGCCAAAATTGAATCAGCGCTTATTTCCATCTAGGTTTAATTAAATTCCAAATTTCATCTGAACCAAAAATATATTTTGAGATACGACAATCATAGTGAAAAAAAAAAGAACGTTCAATTGCACCACCACCCTTAGAGTTATTGGAACCAAAATTAAATAAGTTCTTGTATCTTCTAAGGTTTAAGTATCGATCGATTTTTGTTCATTTCCGACCATTAATTCTTGCTATATAGCAGTCACAAACAATGAAAAAAAAGTTCGATGCTCGATTTCCCTTTGAGATATTGACACTAAATTTGAATCAACACATAAATCTTATAGAGTCTACCTATGGACTAATATTTATTTAAATTGGCTTGTTACGTCCAGAGATATAGCAGTCACCCAAAGCGGAGAAAACGTTCAATTACTTCACCCCCTAGGAGGAATTAGCGACAAATCTCGATTTAATGCAGTATTTTTTACTCTACAGCAATCTGATTAAAACTGGTCTTAGTAAGTTCAATTACATTTAAGTAATTTTAGTTAAATGTATATTTAACTAACACGTCCTTTAGAAATATACATTTTTAAATAAAACATTGAGCCGAAAAACAATGCAAATTTGGTCACTGTTACTGAGCACAAATAAGTTTAATTTTTCATCAGAAAAAGAAACTCTGACTTTGAAATATTCCTAAAATTTTGGTCAAAAGTTTAATTCTAATGATTTCGCAATTTCATTTGCTTAGCGAATTTAAAAGATATATATTACGCTTTTAGAAAATCCAGTTGTTTGTAATTTTGCTTCGGTTTAATGGATTTTCAAAAAAATGGATTCTATCGGAACACGTACGCACAAAAAACATTTTGAATATTTTGATTAAAACTATGCTGTAAAATTTTTGAAATGAGCTGGTCTCATTTCAAAATTTGAAGCAACTCTTTTTGAATCATATTTTTATAAACGCGAGAGATAAATTTTTCATCTCAAAGTTTAAAACTGAAATTGCATGAGAAGCTTTGAAACAAAGTGAAGGGTCAGGGGGAAAAACCACGGTAGTCCACTTTTTGTTGAATTTCAACTGATGCTACCACCTGTTAGAAAAATAAGTGTAATTTCGTTTAGTATATGTAATATTCGTGAAAAAACACTGTAGTTCATGTATTATTGTCATTTTAGAACAAGTATACTGGGGAAGTTTATGAGTTCGTAAAGTTTAAATTTCGTTTTTCTCAAAATGAATCAAATGTGACTACCGTGGTTTTTCCCCCTGACCCTTCAAGTATTTAAATAAGTAATTTTTTAAAGAGTTCTCTGGGTACAAAATTTTACACATTTAAAATTTGATAATGAATAAACAGACACATTACATTAAAACTAATCAGCAATTTATTTACCAAAAGCAAATATAAACAAAAATAAAAATTAAATGTCTCACTTCTGTCTTCAACTTTAAATGGGGGAGTTTTCTTCAGTCAAAAGTACTACTTTTTGTTACTGAAATTGATAGAATGATATAAAAAAATAACATGGGCCCGGAAAATACTTTAATTTTCCCAGCAGTTTATTTTTTATTATTTTTTTAAATACCCTACCTTGAAAACGGGGCGTGGTTTTTGTGACGTCAGTGGTGTACCTCACAGCTCTTTTTCAAATAATAACACCATTTTGCTTGATTTGAGTTGCCCAATGCCCAATCGCAGAAATCGGTGACATTACGAATTTCGTCATCTCACTACAACCAATTAGATTTCGCTCTTACGTGCACCACTGACGTCATGCGCAGATTTTTTTTTTCGGAATAGCATCTGCGCGCCGGTTAAAATAATTCGTAAAAAATATATAACTGTGTCAAAAAATAAAAAAATGATCAATTCTATGTTTTGAAGCATGCTCTTTCAGAAAAAAATACTTTCGAAATTTCGGAAACTCCCATATTGATGTAGTTTTTATAAAAATTTCCTCTATAGCTTCCAGAGTATTTTCCTTTGCTTTTTCTCAGTAAAATTCATTCTGTTTGCAAGATTCGTTCATATTTGAGAGGTTCGTTTTTTGTTTTGTTTTTCTCACTTATGTAACTCATAAAGTCATTTACGTGCAATCTCATATTTAATGAATATCAGCGGATTAAAAATTACATCTGTTATTGAAGAAGGAATTTCATTTTAAATTCTTTGAAAGACATATTTGAATTTAACGCAATGCATGTAAAGAAAAACGATTAGATATTCACAGATTCCTCGACTGAAGTTAGTGAAAATAGTGATAAATATATTTACGCTTTTGATGTCCTAATGAAATTTGATCTGCTGAAATGCGCTAAAAATGTAGAAAACTGTATCCAAGAGTTACTTTTGCAGCTGATGCTGTCATAATTTTCTTTTTTCATTTTTCAATTTAGTTGTGAAAAATCTCAACTCTGTTACAACTCTGTTGAAATCGATAAATTTGAAATAGAACTCAATTGAAATCGCAAAAACAGAAACTATGTACTACTTAGCATGAGAATATGGAATGTGTTCCAATAGTACAGCAGATATGTGACCGAATTGTGCCTTTAATGATAGAAACATGAAACTTGGCACACGTATACTACACATCAAATGATTTAATTCTTCGTCCATTGGAGTAATGGCAGCCGTCAAACTGCTAAATTTTCGTACTTTTTCGAAGTATCCCCATTTTGACCATGTAAGAGTACGTTTTTGACAAACATCATACATTACATATTTAAACTAGGGTGAGTTCTGGTAAGTGCGTACCCTTTTTTTCAAAGTTCATGTTCTCAAGGATGCTGCTCTGTTGAAAAATCCTGTACACTTACAATTTTTTTTTAGTTTTCTTTCCAGATCCTTTACTATGATTTTCAAGCATATAATATGTCAAATAAACCGTAAGAATAGGTTTTGTGACATGGTTTATGACACCTATTCTAAGGTACGCACTTTCCCTACCTAGCGGGGTAAGTGCGTCCACCTTATATTATGTGAATATGAGCAGGAAAAAGCTTCTGGCACATATTAAATATGTTAGGTAATTGCCTTGGGATAATTCTTAATACTAGAGATCAGCACTTGCTTGCATGGATGAAACGCAATCAGTGATATCCCACGTGTCTTGCGAACAACTGTGATTTGAAGATTGAGAGAGTTGTGTCTGTGATTCTTCTTTTGTCACAAATAGGACAAAGTGAGCAAATATAAGTTGTTTTTATTTAGTAATAATCACTTATAGTCTACATAGTTTATTTTGGTTTAATACATCAATCAGTCTGTGTTTAAGCCAGGGTTCGCACTTACCCCTTCCTAAATGTAAGATGAGACATGTGCGTCCAATAGCGTTGTTGTAAGTGCGTATCCCTGTGATTTTCTTTAATTCTATTTGTATGGTAGATCGTTAGGTGACCTGAGGGAACAATTCGGTTTTTTTTTTTTTTTTTTGAATAAATACGGTTTTAAAATATTTTTCTTATTAGAATCAGCAGCAGTAAGAAAAGACACAAAATAAAGAGCAAAAAAAGAAAATAATTGATCATGATAACTTGTACTTTTTTTTTCTTGTACATTGAAATAGTTTTTCACAAGGTGTTCTTAATTTTCTTAAATATAATTTAATCATTACTCCACTTTCGTTTTTTGAATCAGTTGGTTCTTTATTTAGTGTTTCACTTCATTTCATTGCTTTATTTGTCATTCTGGTTTAAATTAAGTATAGCTTATGATCGCTATTTTCAACGAAAAATTAACTAGCTGATATCTAAAAGCCAATATATTTCAGAGATAATGAATAAAATTGAAATCTGATTCCGCATTCAATGTAAATATAAATACATGATGGAAATGATGTCAGATTTATAATCAGCTTACAAAAGAGTTATAAGCAAAATTAAAGGTGAATTACGAGAGTCTGATTTTCCACGTAACTTGCCTCATCATAATGGTACGCACTTGCTTCGCATAATAGTACGCATATGCCTCATAATAGCGGTACGCACTTGCCCCATCATAATGGTACGCACTTACCCCCACCTTACTTTAAAGAAAGGGAAAGTGCGTACCCTCATATAAACAAATTTTAGTTAGAGTATTTGATCAAAATACCCCATGTATGTTATTAATAGCTATTACTCAATTGAAACAACTTGCATTTATTGACTTCAATTGCTTGGTATGGCTACAAGAGAAACTGAAACAAAACCTTCTCAATCTTCACTTTAGAGTTTTTTTTGAAGACATTTAAGTTGTCTCTGATTGCGTTTCGTCTATTGAATCCTGGCCTGAATTCTACCTATTGAAATTA
>JAXGGA010007427.1:0-62754 GCA_038373865.1 Uloborus plumipes
CCCCCAAAACAGAGCGAAATGCAGTTTATCATCAAAAAGCTGCCAAATATTGAGTTGGGTATTCTGTTAAAATTAATCATTTAAGTGTATACAACTAATTATTTCCAACAAACACGTGGTGCATCAACTCTGTTCTCTTTTTGTGCCTTCTTTTAGTTTTTTTTTTTTTTGTTCGTTAATAGTGAAAAGAGGAGGAGGCAGTGTTAAACACTTTTCTCAGGAAAAGTTGAACAAAATCAACGAGACGAAGAGAGGCCTGTTGTTGCTGTGACTTTTGCGTTTCAGGTTTAATCACCAGTAGCATTAACATCAGAGTAATGAGGATTATAAGCACTTTAATGACATTGAACAAATTAGTGTCTAAATTAATTGTTACCTATTTTTAACCGACTTCAACAAAGGAGGAGGTTATACAATTCGTCGGAGAAATTTTTTTTTTCGGTATGTTCCAAGATAACTCGAAGACGCCTGGACCGATTTCAAAAATTCTTTTTTTGTTAGAAAGGTCTTTCTTTCCGATTGGTCCCATCCTCTCGTGGTCCGGGTTCGATAACGGGAACCTGCAGAAATCTTTCGAAAAAGAAATTGGGATCACAGTAATCGTAATAATGACCATTTTGAACGCCAGGCTTCTCTGGATTGCATAATGAAACTCCTTTCTATGGTCTTTTTGAAAATTTTAAACCGAGTATCTTTCTATGTCCTGCTTTTTTCTCCTGAACTCCAACGAACTGAAAGTCGTACCAGGTACTGATTGATTCGTAATATTTCAGGTTTTGTTAGTCTTAATTTACATAAGGTTTGATAAAGGAATTCTGAAGAAAATGAGGAAAATCTCCAAATTTTTGCTCAAATTTAAAGCGATTTGTCCTAAATGATTAAATATGAAATCCATTGTTACAGAACGTGATTAATATGAAACAGTTATTATAATGATCATGAAAATTGTGAATGAAGGCTTAACTGAATCAAACATAAAACTCATTAGCGGGCCACCTATGTAATACGTCGTGAAATTTTATGAACTGCGAGAATCTAGTGTTGTTTTGAAACATAAATTAGTTGAAAAGCCGTTAATATTTAGCCTTTAATTAAACTAGTACACAAATAAATACCAGAGAATAACAAGGATTATTTTTTAGTGTCAATCGTTTAAAATTTTAGACGCGTTGATACTTTCTTTTTTTTTCTTACATAGTTTATTTTATGAAGCATTTACTTAAGAAAATTAGGTGAAGTTTTGCAATGGAAACATTACCTTATTTCATATGTACATTTACACTAAAAAGATTAAAATAAAAATATTTTTGAAAAAAAAATTGAACCGACTTCGGAACTTCACTCAGAAAATGCTCTAAAAAGTAAAAAATAATTTTATTCTTTGAACTCTATCGATACTACATTTAAACATAAGTTTTGAAGTCGGCGCAAAAACTATAGGTAAAATGATGTTTACTATATTTTGCCAACATTTTCAAAGAAATCATTGAAAATTGAGAGCTGAATATTTGTATATGTATTTTTCAATGAATGCGAATGCGAATAAAGAACCTGGATTCATTTAAATTTATATTTATAGTTTCGAATGATTCTATTTGGCTTTTTTTGCGCCGACTTCAAAACTTATGTTTAAATGGAGTATCGATGGAGTTCAAAGAATAAAATTATCATCAAACAACAGCAGATGCATTTTTTGAAGCACATAACTTAAAAGTTGATTTTTTTTTCATTGCTTTTTCATACTGTTTTACAATAAATTTTTTAAATAATCAAAAAATGAATATTTTGAATTAATGGCATATTTAAAATGATACTCCATCTCATTTGGCAAAAAGTAAAATGAAGTTCTCTTAAATTGTGTGTAGAATTTCACCTTAAAAAAAATTACATTTCTGCCTAACTGAATCAGTCACTTTTTCATGCACTTTTTAAAATCAAAACTGTTTGAAACAAACATGATTCACATGAGCCATGTCACTGAAAAAGTATAGAAAATGGTCAGCATATGTAAAAGTACTCATAAAAAAAAAATTCAAACGAACTCAAACAAAAAAAAAAAAAATCTCTAAAATACTCTCCAATAGATTAAAATGAGGGAATGACTATAAAACACTTCATAAGCAAAACTCACTTGATGATAGAAAAGGACAAAAAACATCTGCCTAAATGTTCCTCTTTGAGCAAAGAAAACGCATAGGACCGATATCGGTTGGGGAGGGAGATGATGATAGACATTTAGTGGTTGAATTCTGGAACAGTTCATGTGTTTATACATTTTTTCCCTTTAACTTGTATTTTAATTGTTTTTGCATTGAATTTTACTATTCTATATATTTTTTAAAAATTTGTTATCATTGTTTATTTTAATTCTTTGTTGGGCTCCAATCTCATGTACCTGCTACATATGAAGCCTATGATGTAAAATCAAGTGCTTTTGCAAGAAAAAAAAAACTTACTTGATGAACCTGTTGAGGTGGAGGATATTCAGGATGTTTGTACTGAGCAGCGGGAGGAGGAGTATTATACACAGGCGGCCCCATTGGTGCTGGATGAACTGCTTCATGGTGTGAATACTGCACGGGGGAAAATTAAAAGTCTTAGCACTTTTAACCATTACATTAATACTTATAAGGTCACGCGCCACTGTAAATAATGTAATCCTTCGATCTAGTTTTAGAGTAGCCAAGGTTCATAAGTAGGAAACCCTGTCTGTTTGTATATTTGAATGCTATACAATTTCATCTCTCTTGACAGACACAAAATAATTTTAAAAAAAAGCATCCTCAGAGGGTTACTTGTTATTGTGTTAGGTTCTTCCTCTTTTTACGTGAACCCTTTTTCATCACACAGAAAAGTGAAAGACTCGTTCTTTTTGCCAACATTTTTTTGATGGTATTTAAGTGAAAATATTCAAAGAGGAATGAGAGTATATTACAATAAATACAGTTACAGTTACGAGGCAAAATAAGCATGTATATGTGATTATGATGCAAATAGATTAAGTATTTTACAATAAATACAGTCGAGCCCGCTTATTAGAATATCAGTTAAAAGAATATCCTGCTTAATGTAACACATTTTCAATGTATCACACCTTGGTAATGCATTATTTTGATGGTATTTCGATAATGGAATATTCCGCTTATTAGAATATTTTTTTGTGGCAAAATGGCTATTTCATTAAGCGGGATTGACTGTATGTCACTTTTTTTTAACTCAATGGCTAAAGTACCTAGAACAAAACAGATTTGTTTTTAATAAAGACGTGAGAAACTTGGAAGAACTTGTGGATTCTCTAGGAGTTATTTTCTTGAGAGATTTTAAACTAACAGGCAATCTCATTGTTAGGTTTGGTGCACTTTGCTTTATTCTTTTCAACCTTAATTTCAGCATTTGCTAGTGTTATGGTATGTACATAAAAAACATGCAGATAAAAGGAAAATTTAAACTACTTACTGCTGGTGGAGGAGGAAAATTTTGAGGATTTTCATAAACTGAAGCAGGACGTGATACAGGAATATCATTTGCAGTATGTGCTTCAAAAAAAAAAAAAAAAAATTATATATAACAGCTTAACAGATACATATAAGAAATATCAATTCAATTTCTGATGCCAGAGATGTATTCATAACTTTCTTTGTTTTACCACACAACTAAAATGGAATTTTATTCAGATTAATTTTTTTAAAAATGAGTTTACTTTTTGAAGTTGTTTTAATAACACACACATTAATAATAACTCAACACTTAAAAAATCTTGTGGAATGAATTGAAATACACTATTTTGGTGTACAAATTTTTTTTACTTCAGATTATTTTCAACCATTTAATGAACATAAAGATCTTTTGCGGTTTAAGTTTGAAAATGAATAAGAAAAAAAGGTGAATGATACAGCAAAACACATTTGATTGATAGATATCTGTAGATTCTATTTGGAACTTTCAAATCTTGTGAAGGGTTAATTTTTTTAATTTGGGGAATTTTTTTTGCTGAGCTGTATTTTGACCCAATTCACTTATGACTGAATCTATGTAGTAGAGATGCATTCTACATTTTTACAATTACTCGAACTACAAGCTACAGACATGCTACAATGAAATTAATGGTTGACTTCCAGAACAAAAAAAGAAAAAAAAAATTCAATAAAAAATAATATATAAAAAAATAATAATAATAAAATAAAAGAAATTAAATAAAAATAAATAAATAAAACACAATGATAGTAAGTTCAAAAATTAAAGATTTATAGCTATACCTGGTTCAGTAGTGACCGGTGGAGGCATTCTCACTCCTCTGAAATGTGGATTGACTAATATTTTATGTGGTTGTGATGATGAATTGACATTTTGTTGAACAGCAGTCGTAGATGTGGAAGGAGGATACTGCTGCAAGGGAGAAAAAGTGGTCAGAAAAATATTAAAAATATGAAGTTGTTTAAAGTTGAATTTTTACATACAATAACATTATGTTAAAGCCAGGGTCGCCAGATTTAAGAATTGGAAATACAGGACAGGCTCTTGGGCGGGGGGGGGGGGGGGATGAGAGATGAAGTCTAAAGATTGAATTTTTGCAACCTTGACTTTAATATTAAACGTTTCTCACAAATGTAAATGAAGAAAAACTACACAATGATCATTGAATAAAAACTTCATTATTCACCATTGCATAGTTATTTTTCGTCATGAATATTAGTAGGAAAAGGTTTAACACTAATTATTGTGAAAATTCGTATTTCCCTGTTATTAACCCCGTTTTTCTTGACGCAGGCCCATCATTTCAAATCTTGTCTGTGTGTGTGGGGGGGGGGGGGGGGGCGAAAGGTAATCACCTGTCCTGATGTCCCAAATGACGGGCCTGTCTTAACGTGAAAGATATAGTCGCTTCTACTGATGACTAATGTTTAGTATATACTTTTTCAAAAAGCTAGACGTACCAATGGGGAAATTTGAATGCAAAATAATTTTAATGAGTCATTAACAAAAAATTTTGATTACAGTTGAGTAGACATAGAATTAAACCTTACTACTTGAACTCACTATAATAAATTAACCTAAAACAAATTTAAAAAAAAATCAATACTCAATATCTTTTGGGGAAAAACTGTACAGTTTTGTCAATCTTGTAGCATGATAATTATTCTTATATAATGTCGGAAAATTCCTTTTTTTTAATCATATTTACTACTAGATTTTACTGCTGCAATAATTCTAAGTTTTGATGGTCTTTAGGTTGCTATAAAGCTCACTGTAATTTACATTTCTGTCGCTCATTGTAAAAATTATGCATCTTCATGTTTTTAAAATGCGTATTTGTTTGCTAAATAGGATAACATTTTTGTTATATCTTTTAGTATAAAAGCGAAGCGAAGCAAATTTCAAAAGATTGAAATTGATTGATTTAAAAAATCAAGTGACTAATAGTAGCTGTACGCATATTTTTTCCATAATTGAAAAATTGAGAAGGGCTTTTTATATAATAAGGCATAGTGAAATCATTTACAAGGAGATTCATTACTTTTACAACGAACGTTTGTTGAATTGATTTGTCACAATAATTTCTGCTCTAAATGAATAGAACACTAACATTACTTCAGAACAGGAAAATATTATAATTCAATGAATTTTCTTATCTCTCTATTTCGCATTTTTTGTTTTACCTCATTTTTTTCTGAAAATAATGTTTCGTTTTGTAAAATGCTGCTTCTAGCCAGAATACGAGCCGTCCCGTATCAAGGTTTCCCGGGAAGCGGGACAATATTTCAAAAAACGGGACTGTCCCTTGAAATCCGGGACGTCTGGCAACCCTGGTTAAAGCCAACGTTTAAAAAGTAACTTTATCACAATTAAACACAATAAAGTTTTTTTTACTACACTATGAAAATCCTCAATAGCCAATAAAATCGTTCACAAAATATGACATAGAAAAGTCAGATTGGATTTTATGTACATGTTCAACATTTCAAGCAAAGGCTGAAAAAGATCAAATGCTAGTTAGCAATACAAGCAACTTGCTTTTGTGCAGTGGATAGGAGAAAAAAAAAAAAAAAAAAAAAAAAAAAACCACAAAACTTCACAAGTAGCTATAAAAAATAGTTCTTGCAACACTATTAAAGCATTTTTTATGCAGTGAATAGAGAATGCATGAAAAAAAAGTCTTGCATAGAAAATAACTCAAAATCTTATGAAATAATTAGGAATTGCTTCTTTAAACAAATTTAAGACAAGGCATCTACTTGGAATCTTGCCAAACCTTTAACAATCTAATTTATAAAATACACACGTGAACTTTAAAAAAATTTTTGTTTACTTTTTTTCTTATTTTACACATACAAATCTCTTCAAAACTTTTTAGCATTGTCCTTTGTTCATTTAATAGATAACTTCGTCAATCATATCGCAATATGATTCAAATTTTCATTTAAAAAAAAGGGCACAAGTAAAAACCACACAGAAACAGGTTTGAGTGAAAATTAGAATAATACTGGAGCAATACTGTTATTAATTTGCAGCTAATCATTTTCACTTTTACTCAATAAACTGATTTGAAATTCAAGAAAGTGCTTATTAGTAAGGTATATTTAAATTTTGATAGAGAGGTTTTGCCACAATTGTCAAATTTTGAGCATTTATCATTCCATTATGGCAAGACTAGCACGGCCAAACAAATTAACTGACAAAAACAGATTATTATTGCGAGTATTATTGAACATGCACCAGTAAGTCTATAAAAAGATATAGGTTTATGTAGAAAAGAAGAGGAGAGTTCCAACAGCACATTGATCTGAATGCATTTCCAGAATGTTGGTGAGCGATAGCAAGAAGGAGTGTTAGACCCCTAGAAAGTTGCTACTTTGTGTTTAAATATTAGTTCTTGTAACAACAGATGCTAGATACAGAATTAAAATCAAATACACTTATTATTTTTCATTAAGAAAACTAATTTTTCATTCTTTTAATTCCAATTTCTAAATTTGCAGTCTAAATTTATTTTAAAGAATGAAATGAAAACACAAAGTGAAAAACTCATTCATACATTTTTATAATTAGCCCCCAGTCATAAAAATGAAATATTCAGGAAGCAAGAATACCAGACACACAAGTGTGTCTGTGGGTAGGAGGTGAACATAAAGACAGTTTAAACCAATATTTCCTAATGTGAAGGTCATGCCCTAAGGGGGGGGGAGGGGGGGGGGCAGTTTTAGTTTATCAATAGCAATCCAAAAATGTTATTAATTGTTTAGACTTTCAGTGATTTCTATTTTATATTTATAAGTTGCCACTAAAGTTCGATGACGAAATTTCCCGACTTTTTTTCCAATTTATTTTAGGAAAAAAAAATCCAGGTTAGCATATTTCATCCTGCACTAGATATTATTTATTTTGTATATTATAATGCAAATGAACCTATTTCAAGCAAACTATATATCACCATCTGCATTTTAAGGCTGGGATATGGTCAAAAAATGTTGGGAACCACTATTTTGAACAATAACTATATGTTGTTAATAAGCTGTTTTTTCCTATACCTATTTATTATTAAAACAACTAGTATTTTAAACTTTAGTACATGGATTTATAAATGCAGAATATACATAATATGTCAACAACCATAGTTACCTGTATTTGTTGAGGTGGCATGCTTTGTGAGACGGCATGCTTTGTGGAGGCATATTCTGTGGAGGCATGCCCTGGGGAGGCATACTCTGTGGAGGCATACTTTGATGTGGTGGCCTGTTTTGAGCAGGCATATTTTGTGGTGGCATGTTTTGAGGTGTTACATTTTGAGGCCTAAATTGTTGAGGTCTCACATTTTGGAAATTCTGAGGAGCTCTGTTAAAATTTCTAGGCTGATTCTTTTGATAATTTTGATTTCTTCCCTTAAAACGCATTTTTTTCTTTTGTTCATTCTCAAGAAATGCTTGAACTTTAGCAGTTTCTTCAACACTTATGACAGATTCTGTAACAAAAAGGTTCAATTTCCATACGAATTCAAAAAGTTATATAATTTTTGCAAAGCAATATTAGAAGTTAATCTCAGTATTGATCAAACTTTTTTTTCTTAAAGAAGAAACTAAAAGTAACAGCTACAGAAGATTGCATGAAAAGTATACATAGCTGCTAAAAGGTCAAAGGTTAATCTGTTCACATATCTTTCTAAATGCCTCAATATGTTGAACACTAAATTCATATTCACTGAATTCAGTAGCTAAAATATATATTTTATTTTAAATAAAACAAATAATGAATTGTACTAAACATTAATGGAATACAAGATTTATTTTTAAAGCAGTACCAGACCTATCTCCCCAATAATGCATCTATTGGTGGAACTATCTCATTAAGTCTAAGTGTCATTGAGCTTAGTAGTAATTTAAACATATAGCTATCATTTATAACTAGAGAAAGTGAAACAATGAGATGCTTGCTTGATTTTTGCAAAAAGCGAAAATAACCTGCTTAATTTTCATAATTTAGATAGCCTTTCCGTATCTTGTGAAAAATGTGATTGTAGCAGAAACCCTGGAGAAATGTACATATAAATATATATACAGTCGAGTCTCCATATAACGAAGTCGCAAGGGACCATTGAAAAGGTTCGTTATATAGAAACTTCGCTATGAAGGAAATAGTAAATTTCTGTGCTTAATTTTTCAATAGGGGCTATACATGTGTAAGTAGTACATTATGTTAATTCTCACTTTAATATTTTTAGAATAAATACATTTTAGCAAGAAATAAATACTGTGCATATTTTGAAGTTATAAATGTAACGCAGTGAATGAATTAAGAAATAAAACTAATTAAATTAATTTATTAACCTATTAAATTGTATCAGGAATGCTACTCGCATCTGTAGTATAATTGGTGAATTTTTGCAAATTTTTACATTAATTAATTAAAAGAATCAAACCTGAACTTGGTCGACGACACTAGTTTTACTTTGAAAATAGTCCGTGATTTTTTGCTGCACTTTGGAAACACTTTGCTCATAAAATTCTTCACATGTGTGAAGTGATTCTTCGCAAAGTAAGCCTTCACGAAAGCAGTAGAAGAAAGACTTCTATTTTCCCGAACATTGACACTTTCTCCCATAAAAACTTCGCAATAGAGAAATTGGGCCATTTGATATTCGTTAAAGGGAGACAAGTTTACCTGCTTTTTTACTGAAACTTTCTGTGTCACAGAAAATGCTTCGTTATATAGAGAACTTCGCTAAATAGAGTGTTCGTTGTATGGAGACTCGACTGTATGTACATTCTTTTCAGGAAAAAATAATGAATGATCATATATACAAATCAGATATGCTCAGCAGATCACAAAACTGATGACGGGAATTCTGCCATAGCACTTTGAATTTTTGCTCCAAAGTTATTATACATTATAAAATATTTAATTAAAACTAAAACAAAGATTTACTACAATTGTTTTTTTAAGTTTGAATTCCATTTTAAGATTTTACCTAGTGTGTCTGGAATATCTGATCGTCTTTTTCCAGGGGTTAAGGTAATAATGTTACTTCTTTCCGACTTAAACCTTTCTCTGTGATCATCAGCTAAGCTCTCATCTTCACTTTCTTCATCATATTCAAGTTCATCTGGATACGATTCAAGAGCCTCTGATCTTGAAGAGTGTCCTAAAGTTGTTTGGTAAGAAGTGTCAGCTTTTGGTTTCTCATGCTCTCTTATTTCTGGGCTAATGCGCTGTTCTTTTTGTCTGACAGCTGGTTTTTCATTTCTGGTCGAAATTGATATTAGATTATCTTTGTGATGCCTGTCATTATATAACTTGGAAACAGGAGACTAAATGCAAAATAAACACACATATAAATATAAAAAAGTGCTTGAACATTCATTTTAATAAATACCAAAGAATCAGTTTGAAAGTTGAAGGAAATAGTTAAACATTTTTACTTCAGATTTAAATAAACAAAATGTAACTTTGATCTTGTGCACAACAAAGTCAAATTAACAATGGAAGGAATAATAAAAATAATATCAAATAAGTGTAGTGAAAAAATAAACAGAAGAGAGTATAGATGAAAGTTATCTTAACTTTCAACTAAATTGAAAAGATATGAAAAGAGATTTTTATTCTTAACTTTATTTATTCATAGACAATTAAATTAAAATACGCAGGAGCAAATAAAAAGGAAAACCTTCACAAAAACCAGAAGTAAAAACTTGTTAATAATCACTAGAAGGATCAGCCTTTCAGCTCACTTTATCAGATAAGGCCATTAAGAGACTCAGTGCTTGTTTACTGTTAACTCATTTTGTCATTAGTTAATTCCCTGTTCATGTACGTGATTTTTGCTACATTTGGTTATGACTTGTGAAAAAGTGCTCTCGTAGATAAGGTAGAGCAGTTCTTTAACATTCTTTGGTATGCTGGCATGGCTATGCAAAACACAATGACAACTACTATCTGGAGCTACATTTTACCTCTTTGGTCCTGTTTCTTTTATTTTTTCGTAGCTTACTGTGGAAAATAATAATTTAATGCAACATACTCATTTGTGGCAGAACCCTTCCCGTCTTTCGACAAAACCTTACACTGCCGTGCTAAGTGCAAAAGTGGTATCTGCAGTCGACAGGGTGTAAAAAAATCAATGATTTTTTTAAAAAAATAAAAAAATCGGATTTTTTTGATTTAAATCAGATTTTTTTGATTTAAATCGGATTTTTTTGATTTAAAAAAAAAAAAATAGAAATTTCAGTTATTAATTAATTTTTATTTATGAACAACTTACCTTTAAGTTTTTAAAAATACAAAAACACCTTTGAAGTAAAGCTTCACCAGTAAGAACCCAGAAAAAAGTGTTAGGAGCCAATCTGAAAATAATCCTGTATACTAGCTAGGATAAAAATCAAATGGGGCAGGAAGCTCAACCTAATCCTCACTTCATTCAGCCCCCCTCCCCCTCTTTATTTTGCTTTTGTTTTACAGAGCTGGAATATGTTCAATTTCAGCCACTAATATAGGCTGCCCCCCCCCCCCCCCCAGTTGCTAATGCAAGTCATAGAAAATTCATCTTCTGTTTGGTTGTTTGTTTTTTCTTTTCACTGAAAGTATATCACACACATTCTATCATGTCCCTCCTCCCTCAATTCACTCTTTGCAACACCTGCTCTGCACCTGCATGTATTTTCTTTATTTCACACATTAGACAAAAAATAGCACTATTTGTGCATACCTATTATTTGGACTGCAACCATCCAGCATCTGTGGAGGGGGGATGAATAGGATAACTTTTCCATTTATTAGATGGAAATCAAAGCTCTAAAAGAAAATGGTAAAAATAATGAAATTGGGATTGTCCAAGAGAATTTTTTAAGGATTTAAATAAAAAGTGATTTAAATCAATGATTTTTTTAAAAAAATCAATTGATTTAAATCGCGATTTAAATCACTGATTTAAATCAATTGATTTAAATCATTGACACCCTGGCAGTCGAGTTCAAACTGAGAAAAAACTCTAAAGTTTTGCTCCTCCATGTATTTGATTCGGATGATACTTTTTCAGAATTTTTTTTAAAAGGTTTTTTTGTTGACCATAAAACATTGTATGTGGGTAAAATACATCACAAAGAACCACCTGGTGGTGATAACTCAATTTTGTAAAAAAGTGCAGATACTACTTTTGTGCTTAACACAGCAGTACAGTTCAGTGGAACCTACTTTGGGGATTACTGAAGTAAACTTCTCTTACTAAAATCTTGTTTTCAATTCAGAAAAAAAAAAGGAAAACTTTGATTAGACAGGAAGTTTATGAGAAGAATTCTTTTTAGGTAACGATAAAGTCTTGTTTAAAATGAAATCTGTTAAGGAATTTGAAGAGAATGTTATAAATAATCTATTGAAGGAAAGTAAAAAGTAAAAATAAGTTTCCCATGTTTTGCCTTTTTATATTCTATATGACCAAGCATTTTCAAATTATTAAGAGAAAAACTACAAAACAAACGCAAAGAGAGTTAATCCCTAACAATAGTAACATAAGAATATTATTTCTTACTTCACGAGGCACAAGGTCTGGATTTTCTCTAGTAAATGCATCAAGTTCAGCATCTAAATCCAACTCTAAGACATCATCATCAGCTTGAGGGCTAATAATAAACAAACAAAATGAATGATGTTGGAAACTAAATGAACAAGGAAACAATATGTTAAATTTCAAGTCAATCTACAAATTGATTTATATTTAATTTATGTTCCAAGAGACTCATTTTTATCATGAAGTAGGAAAGTCGATCGATTTAAAGCAGGATGAAATTGGAGTCAAGTTCCCTTAAGGTAGGAGAACTTTAGAGGAAGGGTGGTAGCTGTGTACTGTACAATAAGATATTGTAATTAAAATAGCAAGGGATTTTTGCTTAGAGAAGAAATCACTAGCTTCCAAATAAATTCACAGAAATGGTCAAAATGTTTATTAATACATTTTAAAGTAAAATACTAAAACTCCACAGACCTTTTTAGCCAAAAAAATAAGTTAAAAGTGTCAGAAATGAAATTTGTTTTTAATTGGCAATTCCTTAGAAAAAGAACAGCTAACTCGAAACATATTCCATTGATCTGCACGTATATTTTGTTGGCCCAATTAAATAAAATTTTTGCTTCAATGAATAACTTTACCAATAAAAACCAATAACAACCAAATAGCAGGGGTGTCAGTGACACATAAAAAGACGTTGGATAAGTGAAAAGGACCTGAATTTTCAAACATAAATCGTCTCAAGAGGACTGTTCTCTCTCCGGATATTAAAAAAAATCTGGTATGGAGCCCACACTACTTCCTTTTACGTGTAAATTTCTTAGTAGTTGCCTTAAGTGTTAAAAAAAGTGCTTGGAGTGAGCAAGGTGAGCATTCAAATATTTACTCCCCTAATCTACCACGAAACAATGCAAAAAATATTTTACAATGGTTATTTTTCTAAATATTGCTGGTTTTAATATCATTTAGTGAATTTTTCGCAAAATATCGCCAATAGCGCCAAATTGAACCCAAATTCAAAAAATAATTTTTTCGCCAAATTTGTCGCCAATTTGGCGATATGTCGCCAAGTTGGCGTCAAACACTTGCCGACATGTCGCCAAGTGGTGGCGCCAATTCATATCACTTGAGTCTGTATTGAAATTAACATTGATTTACCCCAAAAAAGGGGTAAAAGACCCTTTTGGGAACATTCGAATGCAATCACAAGGGGAGGTGCACAACTAGACCCCCCTCAGAGCCTACATACCAAGCTAGAAGTTTCTACGGCATATAGTTTTTGAGTTATGCGAGCCACATACGCACATACATCCGCACATACGTACATACAGACGTCACGAGAAAACTCGTCGTAATTTACTCGGGGGTGGTCGAAATTGATTTTTCGGCTGTTTGTATGTTGTTAGGTACATATGCACGTGCTGACAGGTCGAAAAAACTACGCAACATTCATTCAGGGGTGAGCAAAGTCAAAATTTAGACTGAAATTTGAGGGAAATTTTTTTCGTGATCACAATATTTCCTTTACTACGTAAAAGGAAGTAAAAAGGTCTTAAAAATTAAATCAAAGTCAAATGAATTCGTTTTTCTCCTGGACAAATTATAACAAGGTCTTAAAGGTCTCTTAGCTATAAGCATTCTTTTGCATTCTTCTTTCTTTCCAAAGCTATGTCACTTACAGGTATTTGAAACGTTTACTCTCTCTGGAGAGACGGGGGAGAACCCTTACAATGCCTCTCCTGAAGGAAGTAATCAAGCTAGTTTCTTTCATTTTGAAAATTCCTTTATCTTCACGGGCTATAACGCAACATACATCCATCGCTGATTAACTTTGATCACAAGTATGATCAAATTTTCTGCAGATGCTTTGAAATGCATTTGCAAGAAAGGAGGCTGTATGCAAGATTTTTTTTCACTTTTTATTTAGCAATCATTTGATCATTTCATACTCTCTGCACATTTGTTTTGTGAATTTTAGAGGACATCAAAAAGAGTAATTCCAAACCTATAATTATTGTATTGCGTCAAAACTAAGCCCTTCGATTTGGTATTTTTTTAAAGTTTTTTGTATATATAAATTATACAACATATATTTGAAATAATATATTTGAAAGATTTTTATTATTTATATTTCAATAAAATTATTATTAGGACTGTCCCCTAACAATAAAATAGCATCACGTGAAAAAATCAAAACTTTTTCCACCATTTTTGTAGTGTAACTTCTTTTAATTTTTTTTTTAATTTCTCTTATGCAGGTTTTTTTAGTTTTAAATAATTTTTATTAGATTATAATCAGATCAGTTCCAGATCTATGTAATTTTTACATCACATTAAAAGATTGTTAGTTTTCTTCAAGCATGGCTTTTATCTCTTGTAAGGTTGGTTTATTTTATTTGCATCTAAATAGGTAATAAAATCAACAATTCCATATCTTAATTTCCACTTTCTGCAAAATGTTCATTCTTAATATGGAAAATTTGAAATATATATATATATATATATATATATATATATAAATCTAATGCAGACCCAAGATTTTAAAAATGAACCCACTCTTTTGAAAAGTGTGAGCCATTGGGACCAGGTTTCATGAATAGTCACTAACACACTTGGAACATGGGTGCAAGACCTTCCGTCTTGACGAAATCACCGAGACTGACATCGGGACGGAAAAAAACTGATCTCATTCCTTCTTTTTTTTTTTCCAAAGACAAAATAAACGAAACATAAAATCGGATTTCTCTAAGACACCCTTAAACTTGTCAATGTTTACAGGTTTGTTATAAAGTTAACATTTGGGTTGTTTTTCACACCTTTACCCATCAATCTCGATTTTTTACGCATTTCGAAATCAGATTGCATCCGCCTCAGTAACAGTCTTCCACTTTGGTTTTCTGTGTGATTCTACCACATGAATATCTCTAATTTTGTGCTTGCCATCATTTTTCACTTATCTTATGTTTCATATTCCACAATAGAAGACTTGCACGATCGTCATTTTGCCACGCCCCTTCGGAAATTTCAATGCAGCTGCATCCGAGTTGAGTTTAGCTGGAGCATAAATATCCCCCCCCCCTAAAAATTTATCACAGATATTTCAGATGGCAATCGAAATTTAGGAATTTAGGCAGCAAAATTATGCATTAGTCGGGAAATGTGAGTTACCAAAACTCATAACTTTTTTTCATCATTTTTAAACCAAAATTTTGGTGATCATAGTTAGTTAAATGTCATATTTGCGTGTATAATATTTAAATCAACCCTTTGCATTCATTCTTTTCTATCATTCTTAATTTTGTGCTTTTTCAATTAAATTTGAGCAAATTTCGAGAATCTGATCCCTAAAAGAAATAATTAAATAAAACCCTCACTCTAATATTATCGAAAACTAATATATTTTGCTTTTGGACCTTTTTTCAATCCCTGAGGATACGTTTCTGAGCCTCATTCCTTTCCCTAACGTTACCAGATATATCCTGCAATCGCTTTTTAAAACATCATTTTCGAAAAAATTTGGGCGAGTGCCTTCGAATCTCCTCTCTCATAACAGCACTAAAAAGTTTAAAACTATTTTTAAAACTGCAATTTTAAGGAGTGGGAAAGTCCCTGAACACTCCATTCCCCTGACGTTATCAAATATGTACTATAATTTTGTTTGTACAGCTGTCATCTAGAAAAACTTCCTGGGTTACTACTTCAGAACCTTTCTTTCCTAACATTATCGGAGATCGCCTAAAATTTCAATTTTAAAAAACTGCGCGGGAAGAGTACCTACATTCGCCTAATCTTTAGATAAGCTACACCTTTTTCTGATATCACCAAAGATCGTCTGAAATGAGGTTTTTAGAACTCAAATTTCGAAAATCCCCCCCCCCCTTTTACTTGAATATACTTAAAACTATGATCTTACTACTAAAAATAAAATGAGTACTAAATCCCCAGTTTTGACACAGTAAAATCAATAAGTATTTGTTTTTCCCCCCTTGAGCACGCATGGGGGGGGGGGGGTCTCAAATATTTTCCGTCTCGGAAGCATGGCCAAACTTGCACCCATGACCTGGAATAGAATGTGGGAAAACATTACATGCAGAAAATTTAAATTACCTTAACTTATCAGTATCTTGTACATTAGCAAATTCATACAGCTCAGCATTATTTTCTCCCATGTCAACAATATTACCTTCTTCGTCAACATATTGCAACTCTTCTAAAGCAAGAGAGACAAATAAATTAATAAATAAAAAGAGAGGAGAAGTAGCAAAATAGGCACTGCAATATCTGTTATAAATAAAATATGCAGTTAAAACATTTATAAAAATGTAAAGGACAAGGCCTATAAAAAGAATTTCAAGAGAAACCTACAAGATTATTCATTCCAGATTTCCATTTTGTTTTATTTGGTTTAAAAAAATAAAACAAAATTTACAAATAAACAAATCAATAAAAAATAAATAAAACAATAAATAAGAGTTAAAAACTCAGCAAATAACTCTTTGGAGACTATTAAAGCAAATCTTTTTATCAGTTCATAAAAGGAATGGTTCACAAAAATCCAAACATAGCATTCAGTTGACCTGTGTCATAAACCATTCTTTTTATGCATTGACGAAGAGGCTTGTTTTGGGCAAACAAAACTCAAAATAGCGGCTTGCTCAGTTTTGAACTCTTTTTAAATGGTTTTACATACACTTTTATTCACGTTTACTTATTTTACTCCTATTTTAGTATTAAGTTTTCAACAGTTTTTTTGTAATGTAAATAGTACATTGAATGTTTTCAAACTCTTAAATAGGGATGTGTGATTCATGAGAGAACAGATCTAAAAGACTGAATCTTTAAAATAAAAGAGTCAATGGGATCTCTTAATAAATGAATGTTTGTTCTATAGGACATGCTAAAATTCCCATAGCTCCTTGCGCGCCTCAGCGGAAATGGGTGCTACGCACTTCCGATTATTCCACTGCTGGCTTCTGCCGTTGTTATGTCTGAGTAACTCTGAACATATAAAAATTAAAATGCTTTGGAATTGCTGCGTCCCTCAATGTTCTGCAACCTCAAAAGCTTGCAAGGGGTTAAGTTTCCATTCATTTCCAACGGATTCAAGAGTAAAAAAGAAATGGATAATATCTATTCGTTTTTCAAAAATCCCCTAGCAAGTACGCGAAAGTTTGCAGCAGGCATTTTAAAGAAAGCAACTTCTTAACCAAGAAAACCGGTAAGTGCATGTCATTTCAGTTTTATTCAATTTAGATAGCGAATTTGTTTTGATTATATTGGTAAAATTAGATATATAGTATCATGTAAATAAAATATAAGAAATGTCACTCAGTTTTTGAAAATTCTTCTTATAATTCCTTGCGTTGTAGTATAATATTAATATTAAAATCTAACTTAAATTTTGGCTGACTATTTTAAAATGAACATAACATTGTATAATTGTGACTTGAATTCTACTTAGCTTCTGATTCAGGATAAGGTCATTTTCGGAAAGCAAGGGGTCAAAGGGCAATTTTTTGTGTGAAAACGGGGTATTTAGCAATTTTTTTCGAAATATAAGTCTCAAAAATGCACTGTTGATTATATTTGTTTGTTCAAGGGAAGGATCATGACCCCCATACCCCCCCCCTTCTGAATCCGCACCAGTAAAAACAAAACTAAAAATAAAACAATTTTTGATTTAAGATTGCAAATTCCAATATTTTTAACTTTCTAATGCAGGGTTGAGCGATTCAAATCAATCCGATTTAATGCATGATTTGAATCAGGGTTAAAATCAGTTGATTTAAAACAATCATTGATTCAAATCATGATTTAAAAAAAAAAAAAAGAATTTTTAATTTCAAAAGAATGAATTTAATGGGCATGAAGTTCAGAATATTTTTAATAGAAAAATCCAATAAACAAGCAAATATTAACTTTAAACGATCTTACAAAAAAAAATCGAACGATTCATATAGTTATTAAATAAAGTAAACTGAAACCAAAGCAAAACAAAAAATAATGATCTCAATAAAATTGAAAAGAAAAATGGCAAAGGATATATGAACTAAAGTGTTTGTGTTAGGAGTTAGGAGGGATTCATCTGTTAGGAGTTAAGCTTTTAAAGCATTCATTTGAAAATGAGCTTATCATACAATCCTCTTCGACATTCTGTTTACATTCAGTAAGTCAAAACAGTGTTAAAAAATAAAATATGTAAATTAATAGGACAAGAACTTGAGGGGGGGGGGATCTGCTTTTTAGTTTTTGGGGATATGCATTACAGATTTAAAAACCAAGATCCACAGTTAATAAAATTCTATAATATTTTCATATTATTTTATAATTTGATTTCTTTTATAATTTTTTCTACTTATGGGTTAGTACAATCGAAACTTCGGAAAAGGTTTAGAAACGACAAAGCAGCCAAACTTGTCTACATTTACTGATCACCGAATTTAACTCCTGAATACAGAAATAGTTTTAAAATTTTCAGGAAAAATAAAATTATTTTATGTTTTTAGTTTTATGTATTTTTCAATTTATATATAAAAGAAGAATCGGATTTAGACATTTAACTTGAACAACTTAATTTGTTAGTATCAAACATATTTTATTAATCTTAAACTAAAAACATTCTATTTAAGTAAAACAAACCGGATTTAAATTTTAAAAATCCGATTTTTTTAATTTAAAAAAAAATTAAATTTCCATCAACCCTGCTTCAATGCGATGAGATAGCGTATGAATTTTTTAAAACTTAATTTCTAACTCTGTGTAAAGCAAAAAAGAAAAAAAATTGAAAGTAGGTTATGTTTTAATAATATTTTGAAAGATCTTTAGTTAAAAAACTATGTTCTGTGCATACCTGGTAAGTAATTCCGCTTTATTTCCACTTGCTTTAGCTTCTAAAGCTTTTAATTCGACTTTTAATGAGGAAACAGTCTCCTTTTCCTCAGCCATACCCTTTTTTAAGCTTCAAAATGTATAACGCTTGAAAGAAAGCAATTCCCATAATTTATTAGTGTATTGCGTAATGATAAAGCACTAGGCTCGAACTACCGGAAGTACACAATACCAGTTGTACATGCCGCGCTCCCTGGCGATAAAGTTTGTCCCAAGCATACCCTATTGAACAGTAAAGTCTGGTACATTTTAGTGGTGTGTTCTTGTTAAAATCATATTTTTCTCGTTTTTATTATCATTATTTTAATTACAATCCTCTTAAAAATTCTAACTATCAGTCACTCATCAGTTTTCTTTTTTCTCACTGCAGCACAATACATTCATTTTGAATCACTTCTATTTACTGCTTCATTCATCAGTTCTCTGTTGAAACTGTTGAAGTTCTTTTGCATGTTTTCAATTTATTCATCAGTAATATTCTATGTGAATTGTTTGGGCTACTAAAAAAACATTTAGACTATTGTCTTTTTTTCCAATGCACCTCTTAAAATCCTTCTCACATTTTCTTTTGCCAAAACTATTATTTCTAAAAATGCCTGAAAAATCATTTCTAGGCAATCCTATAACATAACAGGGTTCCTTTACCTTTTCTGATTCTTAGCACTCTTTTACGAATTAAGAATTTTCTCACGGCACCCTAGTATATGCCTATTATTTAGTACTTACTCATACCTCAGTCACTTTGTGGCATCCCTCGCTTCTCACAATAGCGCCAAGCCACACTCTTTGGAACCCCTGTTCTATAATATCCTGATGTCAACAAACATCCATATTATTAATTTAGCTTTATTTTTAACTTGCTTGGCGACATCTAAGTTACTAATTTTATATTCAACAACCAGTTTTTTGTAAAGATAGTTAGAATAACCAAAATAATGTCTCCCTCCCTTTTGATTAAGGATTGTATTGGTGTTTTTCTATGGATAATCTACCTTTAAAGCTCCTTTTATGGGAGTCCTGTTTTAAAATTTAATTATCTGGTGCCCTGTTGAACTACCATATTTTTTCTACTTAAGATCAATTTTACAATTTTTCTGATGTTACGAAAGTTTATTTATCTATATATTTTGTCTATTAAATGAAATTAAAGTTCATAATTTTGAACTAAACCGGAATCAAACCTGCAATTTTTGCATAGAAAACATATCTTACCACTAAGCATAAATCTTACAAAAGAAAAATATCTTATAAAATGAGCTACAGTTGCTAAAAAGATCTGAACCTAATTGAAATATTTTTAATAAAATTTTTACTGTCACATTTTCTTAATTTTATGTAATTTTAACAGCATTTCCCTAAATTAGTGTGACAAAATAATACATCTTCAATGAAAGTCAGTAACTCTCGCAGAGAGATCACCTACAGCTTTTTTAAATGAAAAAACAAAGTCTTTCAAATGAATAAGTTCAATGAACGGGTCAAATCAGTAAAACAAATCAATAAACTGATGAATGAATCATTAAAAGGAATGACATTGCCCATTTCTATTATTCAGTGTCTGAATTTCTTAAAATAGAGGCATAAAGGAGCATTTGATTTGGAAGCATTCAAGGTATAGTTTCCACACTTTTAGCATTTGCAACAAAAATGCAAAGTGATTGGAGCTTTTTTTTTCTTGAATATCCATTGAAGAACAAAAAGAGAAAAAAAGCTTATAGAAAATAAAAAAAGTACCTGGCTCAGATCTATCACCTTCAATTTCTTCATCACTAAGGCCAAGAAGCGCCGCTTCTTCATCAATATCTAGTTCATCTAAACTATCATCCTGTTAATAAAAATTATGATTCAATAAAAGTTTTAGAATTAAAAAAAAAAAAAAATCAGCAATAATTTTATTTTATATTTATTTGAACAACACAAACAGACACCTCAAAGAATTTCTAGGACAGAAAAAAAAATCATTATCAAATTTTAAATGCAACTAAGATGTTTGGGAGGATATCAATATTTTTGTCGATAATGTTATAATAGTGATGATGGTAATGACCACCATACATTGTTCTGTCTAGACTAGGGTGCACAACCTTTTTTAGTACGCAACGCACATAACAGGAGCTCTATTTGGAGAGCTGCAGGCATGCTCATCATTTGAAGAGGTCACGAAGGTAATTTGCCCCTCAACCTCCCCAGACTTTGAGAAATTCTTAAAGTAAAAAAAAATATTGTCATTTAATTTCCATTGAGTACATACTGTTTGCACTGTGGAAAATTTAAAAATGATAGACCTGATAACCCCTGTGGCAGAATTTTCTTCAGCTTTCTGCGACAAATTTTCTAGAACCAATTTTGTTGCAGTGTTATTTTCATTTTATGTTTTTAGTAGTGGCAACACAAAAATATTTCTTTTTAGTTTTCAGTTCTAAAAGTTTGAGTAAGCAACTAGCTTGTTTACTTGTTTTACTGTGAATAGTAAATAAATTATTACAACCATTGCCTTATAAAACTGTTTTATTATTGATATGTAACAAATTTCTTTCTGCAACACTAGAATATTCTTCAATAATAAATATATTATGCAACCCTATTACAATAACACAAGGTGTTTATATTTATAAAAAGGTTAACGCTAATACTATAGATTCATAGGTTTTTTTTTTCTGGTGGCTGTTTTATATTATATTTTTTTTTCTTAGCCTTTTTTTTCCTCCCAATCACAAAAATCTTTCTGCATAGTGTCTTCCCGATTCTGCGAAAATGTCGCCGTGTCGGCAGCTTTTTGCCACGGGGCTGGTGACATACACCAGTACTTTGTTGGTGTTAATAAATTTAAGGAAAAAGTATACATACAATTGAAACATTGAATCTTTTGACTAAATGATTTCTTTGGGGGAAGAGTAGAAAGGTTTTTATTGGGTGACTGTCAGTTATACCGTTTTCACCAGAAAAATATTTGCATGTGCAGTTTCACAATTTTTCTTTTCATGTTTTCAAAAAGCATGAGCCACATTTCCTCCATTGGATTTGAACTGAGCATATATGAAAGATACTACAGAGATATAAGGTAAGATAAATTCACTTTATCTACCAGTTTGTTGGCTATCTTAGCTACAATAAGAGGATTTTTGCCTCCGGCTCGATCATTGGCTATTCCTAACTGAAGAGCCCATAATAAGGGCGAAACTGCAGTCTAAGGATGCTATGATCGAGCTGTGGATGCATTTGCTACAGTTCTGCCTCAGCCCTGGCTTACGGGCGGTAAGCTTAAACAGCACATAATAGACAGAAGCACTATCGATTAACATTTTCATAATTTAGATACAAACTAGAAATTGAACAACTTCTGGTTCAGTACTGCCAGAGGTATTGATTTGAAATGAGAACTTAGAGGACCTTCTAACTGCAGCATATTTAACATTCCTTAGTCACCACCATAGCTAGATAATGGAACACATCAGCTTGGATATGTTCATTGCTGTGCAGACACATTTGATGCTAATATGTGGGTTGTTCACGACTGTTCAATCAACATTGGTTATCTTCAAAATTTGCTGATAAATTAATGAAAATAGTTCACTTCTTGCTTTCATGGATACATGATTGAAAGAAAAAGGCAGTGTCTTACTATACATTTTATATGATGCATATGGACACTATATATTGTTTCATACAGGCAAATAGCTTTGAATATAGTGTGCAGATACTTCATATTTTTATCTATGTATAGTCATCATTAGCGAATCTTTGACAGGCCAGCAACAAAACGGGAACATTTCAGTTACAGGCTCAACTGCAGACCCAGATAAAATTTTAAACTGTGTGAGAACACAAGTAGTTTTTAAAAAATTTCTGCAAAAAATTGCAGTACTTCTTCATTGTTATATTGCTGACCACAGCAAAACTGTAAAAGTGCAGTACCACTAGGCCAAAAATATATTTTTCCAATTATATTTACTCTTTCTTTAGTGCTATTGATACGGGGCTTTTCAAAATTCGCAACTAACATTTGTCTCCTGCCAAAAAAGTGCAAAAATACAGAAATTTACTTCAAAAATACCAAAATGTTCTGCACACTTTGAAAATTTTCTGAAAATGACGTTTGTGTGTTCGTCTTTATTATTTGGGTCTGCTCAACAGCTTTCCAATCAGGCCACTACAACCTCCAAGTGGTAAAGATTATGGTATAAAGGAAAACAAAATTAATTCGTGAAATTTTTAAATATGCGTCAATGCATGCAATCTCATTCACTGCCTATTTTAAAGAGAAAGCTGGTTAAACATTTTACAGGATACAAATTTCGATTACTGTAGCGTACTGAAGCGAGAAGCCAACTTAAATATAGCAAATTATTTCAGTGAAAACAGCAAAAGATTACGTTCATTGCAAGCCATAAAATTGGTAGGTAGAATCAATAAACGTAATAGGAACCACGCGTTCCTTGTATTAGGTACTAATAGTTCAATAGAACAACATTTAGACTTTGAAATGAACTAGAAAAGTTTTGAAAAGTGGGATTTCTACCAAATCGTTAAACTGGTTATAAAGTAGCATACAAAAAGGATAAAACTTAAAAAAAAAAAAAAACCTTTTATTACATTCTTTAAACAAAAGTTAACTTATTTTTGCAATGAAAAAGTTCCTTGTAGTCCCAGATCACATATATACAACTTTTTTTTTCTCATTAATGTTTTCATCAATTTATTTATAACAGAAACGAACTTTTACTTTTGAACTTTGCTGATATACACTCAAAGAATGTTATGACTGGAGAAATGGAAACATGTCAGATTAAAAATATTTGAAGCACCACGGTACTACTTCAATAATTAAAGAAGTTGTATCAGCATTCTGTTATAAGCTGTAAATCTGTCATGCGCGTACATCGTACATACGTTGGACTCCAAGTAGAGCCATACTTATTGCGTTATTTCAGGATACTTTTAATCACTATTGTTATGGTCAACATACAGCATCAGAGTCCAGATGAACAACATTCTGAGATTCTTAATCTGCTACACTAAAGCAGAAACAGGGGAAAGAAAACCTTCTCAAAACAGCAATAATAAAACTTACAAATAACTCATGGCCATAAAAATCATGTTTGTGAAAGACTGAAAAACTAAATATAAGAAATTTCTGAGCAAACAAACTTAAATTTTTATTGGAAGCATATGAACTCGGCCTTACTTTAAACTGTCCATCGTCAGCAAGCAAGTCATCATCCATCGTATTACGAAAATATGATTTTTATATTAAACATATATTGAGAAAAAGTGTTTTACATTATATATTTACAATTGTTTAAACATTTCATTCATAAATGAAAATTTCTTAATAACACTCTTGTAACTCTAAACAACAAGTCATTTCATTTCAGTTCGATTCGAAATAATTCTATTTTGTTACACTATATTAGACGATTCTGCACACAGTATAAATGAGAGTTTTGTCGTTTTTTTGGGTTTGGAAAATATAACATTCAATTCACATATTTGCTATCAAGCTTATAGAACAAAATCCTACAAGAGAATACAAAAAGCTTGATAAATAAAGTATTAATGAAAAGCGACATGGCGACTTGAACAAGGGCGGATCTAGCCTCATGGAGGAGGTCATTGAAAGAAGTGGTTCATGAGTTATTTTTTAGCAGAAACAAGGGGTGTGACGGTGTGAGGAACAAAATTTTCGAAACACAAGTCCCCAAAACACTGTTTTATTCTACTTTTGGTTTTGCTTGAATTCCGGCCTTAAATAGCTTAAAACAGTGTCCCCTTGTCCTGCTTTCTAAACAAAAATTTTGCCCATCAACATCATTCATTTTGATAAATTCAAACAACTGGATCATGTCCCCTCTGACTCTTCCTTTGCTCAAGACTGTACATCTTAAGCATTCTAAGCCTGGAACTATAATCTAAATCTGTAAGCCCATTTACTATCCTTGAAGCCCGCCTTTGAACCCTTTCCAGTAAATTAATATCTTTCTTAAGATGTGGGGACCAAAACTGAATAGCATACTCCAAATGAGGTCTCACCAAACTTCTATACAGGGGAAGAAAGAACCTTTTTAGATTTGTTTGAAATAGATTTATTGATAAACCCCAGCATCCTCTGTTGAATTTGTTATACTTGCTACACTGCACTGCTGACTAAATTTGAAGCCCTGATTAATTAAAACTCCCAGATCTACAGCTGAGCCCTGTAGATAATAGCTTGTACTTTTGTTTCCATGACCTAAATGTAGAACTCGACATTTCCCAACATTTACTGCCATACCCCACTTATCTGCCCACTTTTAGTAATATGATCCAAATCCTCTTGCAGCTGATTTACTTGTTCATCATTACAATCCCCACAAGTTTAACGTCATCAGCAAAACAATTCATGTTTCCCGAAATATTCTCGTAAATATTCATAAAAATGATAAAAAAAAGGGGCCCTAAAACTTATCCCTGAGGAACCTCACTCCAATTAGAAAAATTTCCCTTTACACTCTCTCTGTTTCCTTCCAGTAACCAATTTCCAACCCAAGTTAAAAATTTTCCTCCCACTCCTATATCAGCTAATTTGCTGAGAAGAGCAACGTGCGGCACCTTATCGAAAGCCTTTTGAAAATCAATGTAGACAACATCCACATACTTTTTGTTATCCAAAGCCTTAGTAACCTTATCATAGAAATGTAATAAATTAGTAGCACAGAGGATTTACCTTTCCTGAAACCATACTGTATACTAGTCAACAAACTATTAGTCTCTAAGAAGTTTATAATTTCGACTTTGATTAAAGTTTCAAAAATTTTAAAAACCACTGAAGTCAAACTCACAGGCCTATAGTTTCCTGCATTACACTTAGACACTTTCTTGAAGAGCGGCGTAATGTTAGCAAGCTTCCAGTCTACTGGCACTATCCCTGAGCTAAACGAATCATTGAAAATATTTACAATAACGTCAACAAATTCCTCTGCACATTCAACTAGAATTTTTGGATAAATATTATCTGGGCCCGGAGCTTCAGTTGATTTGATTTTTTTCAACTGACATAAAACTTCGTCCCCCGAGAAAACAAAATCCTGAAGCTGTATAGTAGCTTGTGTCACCCTGATGTCAACTGTTGAGTTTGGAGGGATGAGTTTGGGGCGGAGTGATTGGAGTGATGGTGAAAGCTCCATTATCCCCCTCATAAAAGAAAAGAAAAAAAAATCCTACTCAATTTATTGGGTTATCCGTCTCTTATCCACTTCTTTATAAATTCAACTCTTAAGCCAGGAAGAACATTTTTTGGGGGTTGAATGAGGACAAAGAACAGTAATTTACTTTTGATAACGTATTCAACTTGAATTTCTCATAAGCATATACACATGTTTGAGATTGAGATATTTAAACCTTTGAAAAATAAACAAAAATAACGCAGTAAAGTTGATTCCCACTATATATAGCTACCAAGATATAGTTTCCTTCTTTGTTGTAAACCTTTCCTGTATTTATTCAGAAACGAAGGAACTTTTGCTTTGGAACCTCTCTTTGTTTGTGAAGCTGGTAATTTTCTGATGCAGGGCGATTCTAAATTGCTTTTGCAACCTAAGAGGGATGAGAGTACCCGGGTTTTTATAAAATGTGTTTTGATCTTCCTATTTTTAATTTTTTTTCAAAACAATTAAAGGAATTTTTCAACGGAAGAACTAAAATAGCTGCATTGTTTAAAAGATGCTACAACTTTATTTATTCTCCTGTTTACTTGTTACGTATCGAGTCTATCAGATGAGATAAGCACATTTGGTTTTTAGAAAACAGCCTCATGTGCTAAAAATGTATGTTTGACATAATTTGCAGTCTCAGATAAATAAAAGCATGGGCGCCCATATACGAAATTTTAAGGGGGGGGGGCTCAGATGTTTTCCTCATAATTTACAGTAAAAATATATATATATATGTATGTATGTGTGTGTTTCTTTGATTTACTAAGAATATGAAAGTGTGACTTCTTACTGATCGGCCCTCCTCCTGGCTGTTTCTTTGTTTTTTTATTCTATTTTTGTTGTTAATTGTTTGGGCTGATTTTTTTTTTTTTGAGGTAGGGGTATCAAAAGAGAGATGCATGTTTTCAGTGGGGTAGAATCTTCGTAATTTTGGGGGGTTCGGGGGCTTCTCCCCCGGAAAATTTTTGAAAAAGGTTTTTAAATTTTTCATTTTGAGGCCTTGTATGGTGCAATTGGGACTTCAAAAATATGTTGGAAAAATAAGGAAACAAAAAATTTATAAATGTTCTGCATTCTTTTGCAAATTAAGATCAATCAAAATATGTATATTTTTTTGTAGTTTAACAAACGATTGACATTAATCGACAGAGAGGAAGAACGAGGGAGGAGAAAAGATCACTTGGTTACATTGATTTTCAGTATAGTTACTTAATAGTTTTGATCAGTTCCCAACTCACGGACAGAAACAGCACTTGAGTATAAAATGACCAATAGTATAAAAGGTATAAACTTCTTTAAAAGGAATAGCGTAGAAATTTAAAAAATGATTGACGAGAGACAGGGACGTCATTTCAAGTTTTTCCAGGGGGGGGGGGGGCAAAGGATAAAAACGCAAAATGCAATTTCATCGGAAATCAACAAAACCACGCCCACTTATATGTAAATACATTGATTTCTCAAAGTCAGGGGGGTGGAAATGGACCCTCCCCTGCCCCCCTAAATGACGGGCCTGACGAGAGAGTAATATTCTGGCCATTAAATTAATTCATAGTTTATTTATTTGATAAGAAATATAATTGAAGCACTTTTTAAGGAGTTTCAAAAGATATTTAATGATTTTCAAAGACTCTAGAATAGGCCTTGCCCCCCCCTCCCCCCGAATGTTTTGTAATGTAAAACAGAAAAAGAAGTTTTCTTTTTTTACAAATTCCAAATACCAAACAATGTCGAGTTTTCTTGCCATCCTCGAATCCGCCCACTCTTTCTCCTAACCGCTAGTACGCAGACATCGGACAGTTTCCTATGTAAATGCGGCGTCTGTCAACCCATGAATCTGCCTTTGTTTTTCTATGGAAGCAAGGGCGTAGCCAGGACTCATGTTAGGGGGGTGCAAGCAGTGGAGCCCCAATAGGAGGTCACTGTGACCTCCCAAAAAGTTCTTATCCGATACAAATTGGCTGATGAAATTTGAAAACAGTGAGACAGTATTGCAAGGCTGAACTTCTTTATTTTATTTATTTATTTTTCTTTGATTAATTAATTTATTTATTTTCATGATGCCTCACGTCTCTTTTGGTAGACATAGATGAGTATGCATTCATGTATTTCATTTATTTATTTTTTAATCATTCAGTAAAGTTCGGAGTTTCATTCGGTAAATTAAAAATTTTCTCTTCAAAAACAGGCTTACTATCATTTTCTAAAAAGTAATCAATACTAGATATGATAACGCAGTTTATATAAAGTTCCCAAAAATTAGCATAAAAGCCAAATTTTTCAATAAAAACAGAAAGAAAAAAGCAAAAAGAAAGAGAAAAAAGTGCTTGAAATTCTATTTGCACAAAAAAAGGAAGAAATTATGAACTCAAAGAAATTATACCTTATTCAGTCATGCATACCTTAAACCAATGGATGGTATAAAATCTTTCTAAAAGAACAAACAGTACATGCTGTGAGCAGCATGTTACAATGAAAAGCATGAAAGGAGACAAAATCGTTTGTCAAAAAAATAAATAAAATGGGAGATCACAGTGACCTCCCATTGGCTCTGATCTAGGGGGTGCAGCTGCACCACCCTGCACCCCCTAGCTACGCCCTTGTATGGAGGAATGTAGGAAGAGACACAATGTTAAACTTCTGAAAGCGATTTTAGTGCAAATTGGAGTTATTAAAATTTGACATTTTTTATAATTTATTCAATAATGAGTAAAGAAAAAATGTTTTCCGAATAAATAGTACTAAAAGCAAAAAGGTACCCCTTGCCCCCCTTATGGGCACCCATGAATAAAAGGATACTGATCAGATGCTAGAATGCTGATGTCGATATACGGGAAAGTAGGCTCGTTTGACTCTAGACAGAACTTCTTGTTTACATTAAAGTTAGTTCACTTTCATTGCTGGTACAAGGAAAAAAAATGTTTGAAGTGGAGGAATTACGATTAAAAAACAAAGTCGAAAAAGGCACAACAAATTGCACTATAAGTAATTTTCTGGTTATCGTAATGTACCCTACAAGCAAAATTTCTTGCAACAATCATGACAGATCTTGATATTGTCTTGACGGCGTCAATATTGCGTATTTAATCTCTATATATAATGATGACGGTGTTTGTTTGTTTGTTTGTACGTTTGTAACCGCTGGCCAGAAGCACCCCAAAGCACCTACAAATTTGAAACTTGGCACAAAAATTCGAACGTATCCCCCTGTAATGCATCTCGAAGGCCAAATTTTAAATTTCGAATTAGTTATTTTTAAATTAATTAATTAGTCTCATTTTTGGTGTATCCGCCATAATTGGGGGGGGGGGGGGGAACCTTCCCCAACCCCAAAACATTATATATCGCTGGAAAGGTTTTTTTTTTCTGAAAAAGAAAAGTTTTAGCACGTTTCTCTCCGTTAATTAGAACAGGAGATATTAATTACTCAAATTTAGTCAATTGTCAAGGCTTAACTATGTACGAAAAACTGAAACACGAGGTTCATTTTCCAGACAGACTGCTCTTTTGTCCCTGAAGTTACATAGTGGTTTAAATTTTGCGTATTGATTTAAGCCTTGAAAATTTATTCAATTTGCATAAATAATATCTCCTGTAACTTACTTAACTTTCTGTCTTTTTGATTTATTTGGCGAATTGATTTAAACTTTAACATGATTTTAAGTGGAATTTGAAAGGTTGTGGCGAGCATTTGAACTAAAGGATATAATAATTTTACTTCAGAGGGGTTTGGAGTGAATTTAAATTTATTCAGTTGACTTCCTCCAAATTCGGTGTTACCAAAAATGTCAGAATGGAACTAATATTGTTAAAAAATTAGTGATGGCTATTCAGTTACTCTTCGTATTTGGCGTCTTAAAGTTTGCCAACAATCGGAAAATTTACCAAACTTCCCAGCCAGTGAAATCTTGCTTATTTGAGGGCAAGGGCGTAGCCAATACTCACGTTAGGGGGGTGCAAGCAGTGGGACCCCAATAGAAGGTCACTGTGACCTCCCAAAATGTTCTTATCCGATACAAATTGACTGATGAAATTTGAAAACAGTGAGACAGTATTGAAAATCTGAACTTCTTTATTTCATTTATTTTCTTTTTTGCTTTTTTTCCCTTTAATTAATTAATTTATTTATTTTCGTGATGCCTCACGGCTCTTTTGGTACACATAGATAAGTATGCATTCTTGTATTTCATTTATTTATTTTTTAATCATTCAGTAAAGTTCTGAGTTTCATTCGGTAAATTAAAAATTTTCTCCTCAAAAACAGACAAGCTTACTATCATTTTCTGAAAAGTAATCAATACTAGATATAATAATGCAGTTTATATAAAGTTCCCAAAAATTAGCATAAAAGTCAAATAAATAAGATGAGAGGTCACAGTGACCTCCCATTGGCTCTGATCTAGGGGGGTGCAGCTGCACCCCCCTGCAACCCCCTAGCTACGCCCTTGCTTGAGGGTCACTGTTAGATTGTAATCACTTCAAAGAGATGGTGCGAGCGGCATTATATTTCTTGTCTTTTAATGTTCACATTAAAATCACGGAAGAATGGTTGTGACTGAGCTCCCTGCCACAATCGGTTCCCTATGTTAATAAATTTAGATTTGGCTACCAATTTTACATTGAAATTACGGTTAAATCGGTGAATTACATTAAATTTCAAGGGCAAAATGTTGTGTTCGTTGAGAGTTTTTTGAATCTTGGCATTGCAGTTCAAAAGTGTCAAAAGTTCCATTGAAACGTAAAAATTTCGCTAAAAATAAATAAGTTCGTCACACATACACACACTTGAAAAGAAGAAAAAAGTCTTTAAAGCTAAAATAATCCTGCCATTGAACACTACAAACTGTGAAATGGCATTAAAAGTGTCATCTATATGAGTGAGTGATTCCATACCAACTCACCGAATGGGGGGTCGCACGACCGACTCGGATTTTCTTTTAATTTGGCACACATGTTGATCATACAGAGGGATTTAAAAGTTCAAATTTTTAGGTTCGTACTCCACTTATTTTCTGACATACATGCCCTCAAAGTTTGTCCGCCACGTCAAAATACTAAAAAAGTAAGGTTTTTTAATCATTTTTTATAAAAAATTGTACGCATGCAATATAAAAGGTTTAGATATCTACGGAAACTAGTTACTCCAGGCATTCATAAAAAAATACTAGAACGTTCATAATGAAAATTGCTAATTTACAGGGCTCTTTGAAGTTGTCATCACAAAAACTCGATTTTGCCGATTTTGCTAAAATTGAGGAATTTATTCCAAAAAAAGGAAGACATAACCAAAGGTTTACTCACTTTCTGGTAGTGTACAGATGTTTACTATAAATCAGGGCTTCTTAAACTTTTGTTATTCACGACCTCATTTATGATTGCGAGTTTCTTGACGATCCCATACAAATATAAAAGAAAAATAAATTAATATTTTTGATGATTTATTTATTAGATAACAATATACAGGGGTTGGACAAAAATATGGAAACACCTAATGAAATGCATGTTTGAAAAGAATGATTGATTTCAATGAAATATGTAAGTGGCACTAGCGTTTTCGTCTACTGACGCTACTTATACAACTTCGTAAATATGTTGAACAGTTCATTCGTTGTCGGAGCACTGTTATGTGAGCTTGTCATTGCATTATGTCAGAGTTAACAGACTTTGAAAGTGGGCAAATTGGTGGAGCACGTATGGTAGGTGCTTCCGCTAGCAAAGTAGCCGAAGTGTTTAGTGTTTCAAGAGGTACTGTATCGAAGATTTATTCCACATATTTGAAATGCAGAAAAACATCATACGCTAAATCACAGCGCGGACGAAACTGTGTGTTTAGTGATCGTGACAGACAATCATTGAGGGCAATTGTGACGAAAAATAAGAAGACCACAGCTGCAAAAGTTACTGCTGAAATGAATGTCATGTTATCAAACCCTGTGAGTACCAAAACAATTAGAAGAGAGCTTCATAAAGAGGGAATTTCTGGCTGTGCTGCTATTGAAAATTAATTCATCAAGGATGCTAATGCTCGAAACAGGAAAAAGTGGTGTTTAAGTCATAAAGCCTGGACTATAGCGTAGTGAAAGAAGGTAATATGGTCTGATTAGAGTCTTCTTTCACATTGTTTCCCACTTCTGGCAGAGTTTACGTCTAGAGAACGCCATCTCAAGTCTATAATACAAACTCCTTATTGCCAAGAGTGAAATATGGCGGGGCTTCTGTGATGGTTTGGGCAGCCATATCGTAATTCTTTTCTGCCCCCATGATAACTATGTCAGGGCACATGACTGCCATAGTCTAAGATCCCACCGCAGTTTATCTACACTCATAGCGTACACTCATGACGTATATTTCAAATTAAAGCTGATTTTTTTCTGAACGTGATGCACTATGCCCGCCTATCTAAAAGTGCCCGAAACCTATAGGCAGCCTGGCCTAAACAGGTCACATGAATGTAGTATTTCTACACTCATAGCGTACACTCATGACTCATATACCAAATTGAAGCTAATTTTTTTCTGAACGTGGTGCACTAAGGCTGCCTATGTAAAAGTGGCCGGAACCTCTAGGCAGCCTGGCTTGAAGTTTAGGGTCCAAAATTTCAAATGGTTATAAAAGACGGAAAAATCGGTCGATTCTTTTGCTTTTTTTACTAAAATTATTCTTAATGTGAGTACTTTTTCGAAAAAAAATTGATAAACTTAAATTTCAAAAATTGCCGATAGGGGGCGCTTTAGACTTTGGAAATAAAAACAACTACTTTTTACCGTTTGTTTTTATATTTTCGTAATTGATTCAAAGAGTTAAAACTCTAACTTAAATTTTGAGCCCAAAATATCAACTAATTTCCGGTTTTTAGCAATACTCGGACCAAACGTCAAAAATTGTGTTTTTCTGCTTTTCAACTAGTCCTTTCATGTAAAAAAATTATTAAAATTGCTTGATAATGTTAAAATAAAATCAGATGAACCCTTTCATAACTAAAAAAAATAAAAAATGTTTTTTTTTTTCCAACATTTTTTTTACCCAGAAATTTTGTATTTTACAACTCAGAAAGTGTGCATTTAATTTTATTTTCACATTATTAGTATCGCCAGATGATTTTAATAATCTTTTTTACATGAAAGGACAAGTTAAAAAGCAGAAAAACATATTTTTTGACGTTTGGTCCGAATATTGCTAAAAACTGGAAATTAGTTGATATTTTGGGCTCAAAATTTAAGTTAGAGTTTGAACTTTTTGAATCAATTACGAAAATACGAAAAAAAACATTAAAAAGTAGTTGTTTTTAGCTACAAAGTCTAAAGCGCCCCCTATCGGCAATTTTTGAAATTTTAGTTCATCAATTTTTTTTCGAAAAAGTACTCACATTAAGAATAATTTTAGTAAAAAAAGCAAAAGAATCGACCAATTTTTCCGTCTTTTATAACCATTTGAAATTTTGGACCCTAAACTTCAGGCCAGGCTGCCTAGGGGTTGCGGCCACTTTTACATAGGCAGCCTTAGTGCACCACGTTCAGAAAAAAATTAGCTTCAATTTGATATATGAGTCATGAGTGTACGCTATGAGTGTAGAAATACTACATTCATGTGACCTGTTTAGGCCAGGCTGCCTATAGGTTTCGGGCACTTTTACATAGGCGGACATAGTGCATCACGTTCAGAAAAAAATCAGCTTTAATTTGACATATACGTGATGAGTGTACTCTATGAGTGTAGATAAACTGCGGTGGGATCTTAGACTACCAAGACTTATGTGAACATTTTGGCGATCAAGTTCATCCCATGGTTCAAATTTCATTCCCCAATGGTGATCGTGTCCTCCAAAATGACAGTGCTACTGTTCACACAGCTTATATTGTCCAGGACAGGTTTTCTGAGCACGACGATGATTTGTCACATCTCCGGCCACCACAGTCTCCAGACCTGAATATTGTCCAACCTTTGTGGTCTACATAGGAGCGGAAAGTGCGTTCTCGTTATTCACCGAAAACATCGTTATCTGAACTTGCCACCGTTTTACATGAAAAATGGTACAATATTCCCTTGGCAGACATATAGAAACTGTATTTATTCATTCTGAGAAGACTGCAAGCTGTTTTGAATGCCAACGGGTTTCCTACACCATATTAGACAAGGAAACGTGTCATTTTTAAGGTGTTTCCATATTTTTGTCCAACCCCTGTACATATACATATGAAAATATATAAGTTTAGAATTCGTTTTGAAACATACAAAAATCTAAATTAAAAATTGCACAAAAAATTATAAAATTGTATTTATTATAGTTTCAAAAATAAAAGTGGATTCTGACCGTCTTAATTCTCTCGAATATATTCAAGTAGTTGCGTGGTAAGTATTAAATTAAAGTATAAGTAAAAAAATTAATGAGATGGGTGTGCCATGTGCCTGTTTTTTATTGCATAACAAATCAAATCTTGGTGGAATGTTTGAAACTGCTGGACGTAAGACCTCTTCAACATTTTTTAACGCTGAACGATATTGGGACTTAATATGTGTTAAAGCTGAGAAAGTAACTTCACATAAATATGTGGTGTTGAATGGCAGAAGTACATTTAACGCCATATCAGCGATTATGGGAAATTCAGTTCTAGTTCCGATCTAGAATTCAGTCAAGGGCTTTTTTTGAAATTGTAGTTTTAAGTTTGAGTCACTCGAAAACTCAGCAAATTCCTCTTGAGCTTTAAGTGGCAGGTGATCACTCACTTAAGCCAATACAAAACGGCTTCTGAATTCAAACTATTTTTTGGAAATCAATATTTAATTTAAATATGTCCGGAACTGTATTTCTAGTGCTTTTAAGTGATCTATAATAATTTTTGCAATAAAAGTTTTACAATACATTTTCTCGATTACAAAATTGTCGACACTGGAAAACATTTCGAACGCTCAAAACCTTCAACAAATGCGCGTGTCTAGACGCTGCAAGTCCACTGTATTCCGCCAACTCTAGTGATGTTATAAAATGGTATAAAAATATTATATATCAATATTTGACTTTAAAATATTTCGCGAACCCAGAATTTTGCTACGTGACCCCAAACGGGGTCGCGACCCATAGTTTAAGAAGCCCTGCTATAAATGGTTACACAATGCATAATTTGGGCTTCTCATTCCTTCTTGGAAATATTTAAGCTTAAAGATAAGCTATAAGGCAAAAACATGTGATTTTGGCCATCTTGGCAGCCATTTTGCTCATAAAGGGGGAGCAGTAGAAACTTTAATTTTTTTTTAACAAGCTACTGATATGTTAGCTATTCACAGGAAAAGAGTTTACTTTTGCATAAAGAGATATCCTGCTGACAGTATATGCATGTTTTTCGCGACGACCATATGCTTTTGTTCCCCCTCTCATGGACGTAAAATTACTTAAACCAAAAAATAATGATATATTTATTAATAGCTGTATTATCTACCCAATATGTCATGAAATTTAATTTATTAAAACACTTAACAATAAATCGGATATTTGATGAAAGCAAGAATTTGAATTTCTCCGATGCCTGAGCGTTATGCATTTATAATTATAAAATACTAAAGAATTTCTTGAAATATCAATTAAAATAAAGGAGTTTAATCAATTAAAATAAAGAAGTGGCGACCACGTGTTTCCAGTGGAACGCAAAATTCTATGAGCAACGGGATGGAGTTGCCATGGGGAACCTCTTGAGTCCAGTCATCGCCAACTTCTACATGGAGTTTTTCGAACAGAAAGTCCTTGCATCCGCCAAAAAGAAGCCCGTGGTTTGGTTCCGTTACGTTGATGACACTTTCGCAGTGTGGCCCCACGGTGAAGAAGACCTGCAATTGTTTCTTCAAGACTTGAACAACATTCATCCCAACCTACAGTTTACCATGGAGAAAGAGAATAACAGTCAGCTTCCTTTCCTTGACGTGATTGTGACGAAAAAGGAAGACGGGACACTTGGTCACCAAGTGTATCGGAAGCCTACTCACACGGACCGATATCTTCAAAAAGACTCCAACCACCTCCCGAGACAAAAAATGGCGGTCATCAAAACTTTTGCTCACCGAGCAGAAAGAATCTGCGAGACAACAAAATTGAAGGAGGAACAGAAACATCTGGAACGAGTTTTTCAAGCGAACGGGTGAACAGCACAAGAAATTAGAAGAGCCCTTCACCCCAGGAGGTCTCAAAATAATGTACAGGATACTACACCAGTTGAGCCATTAGTTAACGTTTTCCTGTCGTACCTGCACAGGATTACAGACTGGCTCGGGAAACTCCTGGAGAAACACAACGTTAAGACTGTTTTTACGCCCACCACCCAACTAAGGAACTGCTATCGCCCGGTGAAAGACCACCGTGACTTTCTGCGTCAGGAGTATACAAAATTCCGCGCTCGTGCCGATCCGTTTATGTTGGAACCACGAAATGTAGCATTAAGACACGCCTTTCCGAGCACGAACGTCATTGCCGGTTAGGACACTATGAGAAGTCAGCAATAGCCGAACACAGTCAACAAGAAGGAGTCCACAACATCAAATTTAAAGACACAGAAATCCTGGCCACACCATCCCATTACTATGCCCGTCTTCATTGCGAAGCTATCGAAATTTTCAAGCACCCGCGTAACTTCAATAGAAAAGAAGAGAACTTCAACTTACCGAAAGCATGGCATTCCGCCCTTAGATCCGCTCGCCATATCGGTCCAGACATAGACGGAGGCTCACCCATACCGGAAAATCCATCCAATCAGAATCCAGACCGCTCCAGAGACCGAGGAAACAACAACCAATCAGGAGCTAGCACCCATCAGCAGTCTACTTAAATACTAGAGCGGCCGAAGCTAGCGCATCAGTCTCACCAAAACTACTCACTGATGATGTCGACCGCAGTGTCCGACGAAACGTTTGAAATTTATGTTTCTCATCGACCACGGCCTATAAGTCAGGAAATACCTCTTCATATTGACGCCGGCCGTGAAAGCCTCAAGAAGTATTTATATTAGTGTACATTTATTTGGTTTCAAAATTTTGTTTGTTTTCGTTAAAAATAAAAAGAAAAGAAAGGAAGGGATGTAGCATTATTAAATGTGAATGGCAACGGAGAATCTTCAGAATAGAGTTTAATAAAATTAAACGTTTTAGCTTTGGTTTCTAACTAGCCTGGATGCTGTATGTGTTATGTGATATAACTATTACCTATGTACTACACATTTGAATTAAAGAATGTAATTTACTTTTGAGGGTTGGAGTGAATTTAAATTTATTCAGTTGACTTCTTTTACATTTATTGCACGGGCATCGCCGTGCGGGTACTGCTATCGCAGTGAAGATGAAACAAATCTATCTATATACACAGTCCAGTCACATTAATGTGACCACCACGTACTTTTGACGTCGACGTTAAATAACCAATCACGGAAGGCAACAGTAGCACAGTGCAGTTGAGGCTATATAAAGGGTGTGTGAGGGCTTTGAAAAACATTTCTATTGTTGGCGTAATGCAAAAAAGAAGCAGTTTTTCCGACGTACAAAAGGGCATGATCATTGGCTTTCGGGTCCAAAATGGCTGAAATTTTGAGCTGTTCCCTTGTTGTCGTGGCAAAAGTGTACCGTACATGGCAAAATGGCACTGCTCAAAATCAGCGACGCGACGTGGCAAATGTGGTGCACCAGGAGCCATAAATGACAGAGGCGAATGACGGCTGAAGAGATGCGTTCGGGTTAATAGACGGGCTACTGTTGAGCAACTGATCCCTCAGATGAACCAGGGGCTACCAACATCGTCTCCCACACTACTGTTTAGCGTACGTTGCTGCGTCTGGGCTCCCGAAGCAGAAGCCCGGTTCTTACACCTATGCTGACTACTGTCCATCGACGATGAACCCTGGAATTTGCAGGCCAGTACCGCAGCTGGACGTTCATTGAAGGGCGATAGGTGGCATTTACTATGGAATCACGTTTTATGCTCCATCGAACAGACGTATGTTGGATTAGAAGGCGTGAAACCTCTTTAAGCAAAAACTTTTCTGCCATTGCCGGAATGGTCCAAGCTGGAGGCAGGAGCAATATGGTCTGGGGAATGTTTTCCTAGAGTTCTATGGGTTTACTCAACATTGTGAAAGGCACGATGCATCAATACAAGTACGCGTCTGCCCCTGCGGACCATGTCCAGTGTCCACCCCTATACGAATACTGTTTTCCCTCTAGATGATGGCATCGACCAGCAGGACAATGCGAAGTGCCATACAGCTGCCAGTGAACATGTGCGGTGCAAAGGGCACCAGGATGAGTTTACCGTTCTCCCCTGGTCAGCAAACTCACCTGACTTAAGCCCAACCGAGAATCTGTGGGACCGTCTCGATTGGGTTGTTCGCGCTATGTATCCTCACCCGCTTAATATAGCGCAGCTGGCCACAGCATTGGAGTCTGCATGGCTCAACATCCCAGTGAACACATTTAGGTACCTACTGCACCTGCGGGGGCGGGTGGAAGGTGGAGATCGCCGAGGCACCAAGTCAAAAATCAAAGGAAGCCAACTGAGGTCAAATGAGAGTAATTACTAATTCGTTGACTGTTTCAAAAACATGGCGGAAATTTCAAAATCTTCTAGACATCGAAAGTGCAAAGCTCATCGAAAATATAACTTTGAGCCGTTTTCCGGAAAAGTTTCAAAACAAAGTAGCAAAACATCTCACTGTTGATAAACATGGCGGGACAATCTGCCCCGCCACTGTCTCCATTGTTTTGTTGCTGATGATCTATAGGTTCTGAAAAGAAAACGACTTAGGAACAATTAACCCTGGTGGGTTCCTTGGGGTCATATGTGACCCCAATGCAATTTCTGTTTAATATATCTTGTTAATCAACCTTTTAATGGCTTTAATGCCTTTAATGGCATTTTGCGGCTTTTATTCTTCTAGTTTTCTATTCAAAATAATGCTATTATTGTGTTTTATTTTTCCCGAATTGCATTTTTTGCATACAAGACCCTTGGAGTCACTTCTCCAGAATGCCAAAAAAAAAAAAAAAAAGTGGACGTAGCAACTTTTGTCCAAGAGAACTGGACAGAAAATGCATCGAAAATGTCATAAGTGTTTGAAATTCACTTGCAAAAATCATGTTTCTTAGCCTACTTTCCCGTTAAAAATAAAAGAAAGACGAAAAAAGTATTAAAAGTAGCTTAATACAAATACAAATACAAATGTGGCGACCAGCAGCAGGCTCAGGGCCCAACTTGGCTGGTCCTAGTCAAATTAAAGACCCCAATGAAGATCAATGGCCCTCTTAAAGCCATCTACTCCATTGCTCTTTACCGCCTCTTCCGGTAAGCTGTTCCAAGTTCCCACTACCCTGCTAAAATAGTAATTTTTTCGAATTTCCAGGTTCGCCTGAGGTTTAAACAGCTTAAAACAATGACCCCTTGTCCTGCTTTCCTTGCAAAAATCCAACCCTGCAACATCATTCATTTTAATAAATTTAAATAACTGAATCATGTCCCCTCTGGTTCTCCGTTGCTCAAGACTATACATATTAAGCATTCTAAGTCTGGAATCATAGTCTAAATTAGAAAGTCCATTCACTAACCTTGTAGCCCTCCTTTGTACCCTTTCCAACAAAATTAATGTCTTTGTTCAGATAAGGAGACCAAAACTGAACAGCATACTCCAAATGAGGTCTTACCAAACTTCTATATAGAGGCAGAAGAACCTTCTTAGATTTGTTTGAAATATATCTATTAATAAACCCAAGCATCCTATTGGCTTTGTTACTAGCTATGCTGCACTGTTGACTGGACTTGAAATCCTGATTTATTAAGACACCTAGATCCATAACATTATCTGCCCTACTAATGACTGAACCCTGTAAATAATAGCTTGTATGCTTATTTCCATGACCGAAATGCAGCACTTGACATTTCCCAACATTAACTGCCATACCCCACTTGTCTGCCCATTTAGTAATATGATCCAAATCCTGTTGCAGCTGATTTATTTGTTCTTCATTTTCTACAACCCCCATAAGTTTGACATCATCGGCAAAACAATTCATGTTTCCAGAAACATTTTCATGAATGTCATTCATAAAAATAATAAACAAAAGGGGACCTAAAACTGATCCTTGGGGAACCCCACTTAAAACTTCACTCCATTTAGAATAGTTACCCCTAACAACTACTCTTTGTTTCCTTCCTGTCAGCCAATTCCTAACCCAAACTAGAATTTTACCTCCTACCCCTATACCAGCTAATTTGCTGAGTAGTGCTACATGCGGTACCTTATCGAAAGCTTTTTGAAAATCTATGTAAACAACATCTACGCATTTTTTGCTATCTAAAGCCAAGGTAACCTTGTCGTAGAAATGTAATAAATTAGTAGCACACGATTTACCTTTTCTGAAACCATACTGCAAACTACTCAACAGCCCATTATTTTCTAAGAAATTCATAATCTTAATTTTGATCAATGTTTCAAAAATTTTACATACCACTGAAGTCAGACTCACAGGCCTATAATTTCCTGCATTACCTCTAGACCCTTTCTTGAAGAGTGGTGTAATGTTAGCTAGTTTCCAGTCCTCTGGCACTATCCCTGAGTTATACGAAGCATTGAATATATTAACTATAGCGTCAACTAATTCCTCTGCACATTCTACTAGAATTTTTGGATAAATATTATCTGGTCCCGGAGCTTTTGTGGTTTTAATTTTTTTCAAATAAAGTAAAACGTCCTCCCTGGAAAATACAAAGTCCTCAAGCTGTGTAGTAGCTTGTGTCTTGCTTATGTCAACTGTTGAGATACAGTTATCGTTAAAAACACTGGAAAAAAAGTCATTTAGAACATTTGCTATATCACCATCATTCTGAATTAAATTTCCATGCTCATCTACTAGTGGCCCAATTTGACTATTTCGAACTTTCCCAGAATTTGCGTATGCAAAAAACTCCTTTGGATTCCTGTCAATATTATCTGCCAGCTTTTGTTCCAATTCTCTTTTCTGAAACCGTACCAAATACTTAAAACTACGCCTAGCCTCACAATACTGTAGCCTGTCTGCGCTGTGACCAGTTTCTTTTAATCGACGAAAAGAAGCTTGCTTACGATTTAGAGCATCCTTAGTTTCCCTGGTGAACCACATGGGCCAAATTTTTGTGTTTACCCCTTTTCTCCTAAAAGGAACAAAATCTCCAACTGTTTTTGCTAGTTTTTCCTTAAACTCTGTCCACTGCAAATTTACATCGCTATTGTCCAAACCTGATGAAAAAACCGCTTTCAAACTCTGCCTGAGTGCGACAAAATCAGTATTTCTGAAATTAGGTACAAACCTAAAATTTTTGTCTTTGTGCATATCAAACTTAATCCCAAACCTAATGCTGTTGTGGTCACTATCCCCAATATGCTCCCCTACACATAATGCCTGTACAGAGCCTTCAATATTGCAGAAAACAAGATCCAAAACAGTATCCTGCCGTGTTCCCTCAGAAACAACTTGATCTAAAAAACAGTCACCAATTACTTTTAGAAATTCCTCTTCTCTACTATTATTGGGGTAAGAATTATTCCAATCAATGCCCGGAAAATTGAAATCCCCCATTATAATTACCGGTCCCTTACTCGACATGTCTCTAATAATACGATACATCTGTTCATCTTGACCCTGGCTTAGGTTAGGTGGCCTATAAATGTTACCCAAACGTAATTTTTTACCCTTACCGCTCATCAATTCTAGCCAAACCATGTCAATATCATTAGGTTTGTCATTTATTGCCAATTCATTGCAAGTTAAAGTATCTCTAACATAAAATAAAACCCCACCACCTCTTTTACCTACTCTATCTTGTCTAAACAAATTATACCCAGGAATACACAATAAATCATCATCATTTTTGGTAGTCCATGTCTCGGTAACTCCAATTACATCCAAATTCTCATTTGTGATTATGCTTTTTAATTCTTCCATCTTGTTCCTAATACTGCGAGCATTGGTATAAAAAACCTTAAGCATGCTCAACTTGTTTTTATTCAACCCCTTACGATTTCTTGAATCAAAATTGTTGAAATGACTACTCTTGTTTTCCTCCTTATTACCATTCCTAATTAAACCCAAATAGTTTGCATATTTTTGCAACCTTCTCCGTGAACCCTGCCCCCCCCCCTTCAAACTTAGTTTTTTGACTCAGAATACTCCAAAACCAAACCACTAACCATTTTAACCCCTGTGGAACTCAGATGCAGGCCATCCCTAGCAATCCAATCTCGCTTACAATAACTCCACACATCGATGAATCTGATACTGCGCATATGGCAAATTTCTTTGAGTATCAGGTTCATGCACCTAGCCCGCTGATTTAACCAGCTCCTATTGACTCCGTACCTGGGCAGCAACCCAACCACTTGGACACTGGTCGAACTGTTGGTTGCTTTATCCAACAGGGAATTCCACTCGTTCCTAAATTCCTCATTATTACTACGGCCTACATCGTTCGTTCCCACCCATAAAGTGACCATATCCTCCTTATCAAATGTCCCCCTCTTCTCTGCAACCTTATTTACATCCTTCACCCGAGCCCCTGGTAAACAACACCTAGCCACCTTACGTTTTACCCTCCCGATTGAATTTCCCACCTCACGCACCATAGAATCCCCCAATATTACCCCCTTCGTCTCCCAGTCTGTCTCCTTACTGCTAACTTCCCCCTTCTCCTCTGGAATAATCCCACTAACTAACTCACAGCTAATGCCCACATCCTTTTTAATAACTTCCCCCTTTCCATCTGAATTGTTTACCTCCTCTGTCCCACAACCTGAGGCTATTTGGGCCTGCAAAATGGTCATCCTATTTTTTAAGTCCAGGAGCTCAGCACACTTAGTGCAAGTGAAATCATCCTCAGAAATGGACTCCTCTTTTCCCTCATACAGGCAGAACATCTGACAAATGTCGCAAGAAATCCACCTGCTCCCCTTCCCATTCTTAACCTCTTTCAAAATGCATATAACACCCATAATAACTCAAATGATCCACTTATACAAAAGCAATGCAAAAAGACAAAAGTGCAAAATTTTAAGAGTAACTACTAATAATTAAAATAAGAAATCATTTGAGATAAAGATACAAAGAATGCAGATAACTAAGTCAGTAGTAAATAAAAATAAACTAACTTGCTACAGCCAACAAAGAACACAGGCCTAACAACAAAGGAATCACCACATTTTAGGCTTAGCTCAAAAAATTGAAAAACACTTTAAGAATGCAAGTAAAGCAAAAATAAGTCTCAATGCACAGAAATACTAAATTATATGCTGAAATACAATAAAAATACCAACACTGATACAATAAAAACAAACAATTTACATTAAAAATATCACTTAGCTCAGAGCAGCAAAAATCTCCCCTGCAACACTGGCGCCCTCTAGCGGCGAAAAAAAAAAAAAAAAAAAAAAAAAAAAAAAAAGCTTAATGCATCTAAAAAATATCGCCAAGTCCAAAAAATACCGCCAAGTTAAAAAATATCGCCAAGTCAAAAAAAAATATCGCCAAGTGAAAAAAATAAAAAGGTAAAATGAATATCGAAAAATTAAAAATTTGAAAGTAGGGTATTGAGATGGGGAATTTGTGTGTCGGTCGGTCGGTCGGTCGGTCGGTCGGTCGGTCTGTCTGTCCCCCCCTAATAACTTTTGAATGAACAGTCCGATTTGGACAAACTTTTTTTTGTTGTAAAGATCTCGGCGAGTACAGCTCATTCCCATATTTGATTTTTTGATTTGAACAATTTTTGGTTCAAATTTGAGCCGTTCAAACAACCGGTCCCACGATACTAACTTTTTAATGAACAGTCCGATTTGAACAAACTTTTTTTTGTTGGAAAGAACTTTTCAAGGATACTTCATTCCCGTATTTACATTTCCGATTTGAACAATTTTTCGTTTAACATTGAACCGCTCAAGCAAGCTGTCACCCCTAATAACTTTTGAGTAAACAGTCCGAAAAAAAATGACTGACTGTGCAGACGATTTTTTGTTTATTTATTCATTTGTTTTATTGAATTTATTATTATTATTATTATTATTTTTGGCAGACGATTTTTTTTGTAACAAAAATGTTTCATTCACGAGGGCATTTTATTCTTTATTTATATTTAACAACTGGCAACGGATTAAAAGTGAAATTCGAGACATTTTATCAACGGACGAGTTTTTTTTTCTTTTTTTTTTCTTTCTTTGATAAAATGTGTTTTGATGTACTTTGTACTTTTAATTTTTTTTTGAAAACAATTGAGGAATTTTTCTACGGAAGAACTGTAACAGTTACATTCTTTAAAAGGTGCGACAAAACTTTATTTATTCATTTATTTACTTTTTATGTGTCTATTTCATCTGATGAGAGGGGTATATTTTGCTTTTAGAAATCAGCTTCAAGTGCTAAAAAGGTATGTTTGACATAATTTTTAGTCTTAGATAATCAAGAGAATAATGATCAGATGCTAGAATGCCGATGTCGATGTACGGGAAAGTAGGCTCGTTTAGTTCTTGACAGAACTTCTTGTTCAGGTCTGTAACAGTTGTAAATAAATCTACAGTTATTGTAAGTTTTGCTCTAAAATTCTAATTTTTAATGCATAAACTAAATTTTACTTCGATTGTGTCTTTTTACTTTTTTTTTTAGCATTAAAAAGTGTGTGAAATTAAATAATGCATGTAACATTCAATAATCATAATAAATTAATTAAAGGAAGCATTGGGCTCGTTTATGACCCCAAGGGTCTTGAGTCTAACTGAAATGGGAGGAACTCACGAGGGTTAAACTGTGTTGACGATGTTTGTCAGATGTTATTAAAATAGTTTTTTTTTCACTTTGCTCCCACGGTTTTTGAAATTAAAATTTCCCCTCTTTTTTTGAAGGTACAAAATAACTCGCAAAAATGAAAAAAAAAAAAAAAAGAAAAGAAAAAATCCAACGCAGGTTGTATTAGAAAATGTATAAATCCTTTATGTATAATAATTTTGGAATAAATTTCCAATTTGTTCATTTTCAAATAGGCAAGTTGTCATTTTCAAATAGGCAACTATTTCATTTTGCCCCACATACTCCTACTTGAAATGCTTTAAACTTCATAAAAAATTTTACAACAATTCTTAATGGGTATGATGTTATTTGATACCAGTTTTTATGCGAAAAAGCATTACAGATGCAGTAAAACAGTCTTCCAGTTTGAATTTGGTGCAGTAACCATTCACTTAAATCATTCCAAGAGCAGCACTTGTTCAATATTTGCTTCCCTAAAACTATTGAGCGCAGCAGAGAACATAAACAGCGTTCTCGCTTCCCCAGATTTAATAACATATGAAATACGGTTTGAAGCGTCTGTCATTATCTAAATCACCTACTTCTGGTACTTGTTCCAAAATCACACACACAGGTTTTCAAACCCTATTTATGGCCAAGATTTGATTTTGTAGTGTGGAAATTAAGTTTTCCCCTCTCAAAAGCTTACACTATTATTTTAAAAACACTGAAAAAGATGATGTGAATGCTGACTCTCCTTTAGAGCTTCGTATAAATTTCGCTTTCATGGCGTTGCTTTACTCTAAGCGAATCTTTTATTACGTTCATAAATATTAAATGTTGTCGAAGAATGATGTGGCTTTAAAAATCACAAAATACTGCTGTAGCGGAACGTAAAAGTTAAGGGTCAAAAAATTTTGCTTGCTTTCATGTCTGCGTTTCTTGTATAATAATCGTTCAAGGGCTTCAAAGTATAAATAAATAAATGCAATGCATATACTTAAATATCAAGTTATGAAGCAGTAAAAAGCCGTTTGAAACCTAATCGGTTATTTTTGTGGAATAAATTTGAAAGATTTTTAGTGCATAAGACCAATTTCAAAAACGTTTCATTTTGTCATCAGTTCATAGGAAATGAAATATTCTAAGCATAAATTGTTGCTGCTTACGATTAGGTTATTAAAAAAAAAAACTTTCAGTCAGACGACTTTTTACCAGATTTAAAGTGAAGCTATTATTTGGATAGCCTGAAATGATTGATTGCGAAAATAATACTTAATATTAAAAATAGGCTATTTATGTAGGTTTATGTGTTACTCACGGAACGATTCAAAATCACATTTTGAGAGAAGCGTCTGATACTTTTTTGTCACCAAGTGCAAACTCTGCACGTTCTATTTGGAGGGGGTGGGGGGACTTGTGCCAAATTAAAAGACAACTTTCGCAATCAAATGTAGTATACCATGTTTTTAAAAGCTATTCTTTTGCATGAATTTCAGTTTGTCTTCATAGAATTTTTAATTCATTCTAAATATTATTCTAAAAAAGAGCTAGCAAACTAACATCTCGAGAGTACAAGAGTTATTTCATATTCCTGAAGCAATTATAGAGAAAAAAAATCAATGCAGAAAGAATTGTGTGTAGTTGTAATTGCAAGATTGAAAAAATAAAAAGATATTGTTGAAAAAATTGCAAAATTTATTTATATATAAATAAAAAAAAAAAGAAAAACCTACTATAACTCCAACTGGTTCATGATTTTTTTCCAAAAATTAAAATTTGTACCGCTTCGTAGCTAAAAGAAAATAAGAAACTTTTAATTCACCTAGATTTTTTACTGCATCATAAAAGCTGACATAACTAAGTTATGCTATCTAAAAGTACATACAGACCACTGCGGTTAACATACAAAATATAAATTTTTTGTTAGCGAAGAAATAAATTATTTTTCCTAACTTATTTCTGAAACCTAAAAAACCATACTACGCGAAAATGCGGGAAAAAATTTATTTAAATAATGTTATAGAATGTTTTTGTAAAAAGTCGCAACATACCCTCTACTATTTATTTTCAAAATATTCCATAAACTTCTAATAAGAGGGAACTTTTGAAATATGAGGTACTCCAATGATGGTATTCCATGCATCAAAACAAAGCATCGGGCTGGGGAAAATAAACATTTATTTACTTAGTAAAACAAACGCAATTTGTCTCCTGTGATACACTAAAGCTCGCAATATTTTAGAAAAGATTACAAACATATGTTTTTTGTCCTTTGAACTTGTTTTTATAGAAGAGTAACTTTTGGGTTATTTTACCTGTAGAATAGGAAGTCGTAAATCTCTGAAAATGTAACGTTCTTTGCATAGCGGATGTAGAATTTCGGGAATTCTCTTTCGCTTTTTATGTATACTAAGTCAAAATGTTAGATTGCATTCTTTAACGAAAAAGGTTGTGAGTTATAGGGTATACCAACTGGTGAATGAACACTTCCAGAGAATGAACACCTTGTATATTTCCAAAGAAATAAGGCTTTGAAGCATTTTTCTTAGATGAATTAGCAGAACTAACTCCTTTCTACACATTTTCCGAAAGAAAATGACTAGAAAATGCTGCATTTGTTCCATGGTAGGGGTGTTCATTCACTGGATCTGGATACTTTTTTTCGTTTTACCCCCCCCCCCTATAAAACCTGATGCAGAACCATAAAAGCTCCCCCAACTTTTTTTTTAAATACTGCGTACATCATCTGAAGTGTTTTTACTGTCATGTGGCAAATGCTACTATTTTTTCCGACGCCATGAGTTTTTGAAATTGAAAATTTGCTTAGGTGTTCATTCACTGGTCTGTCTAACCTATATTAGATTCATAGATTTTATTCTGAAAAAACCTTCCATGTACAACAATTTGAATGTGTCAGAACAACATAAATATAAATTTAAAATATGTAGTACAGAAATTTCAAATCAACTGTTTATCTTTTTGTGTTAATTAGAAATATTATAGAAGTTAGAATTGCACAAATAGAGATGAGATTTGCTGACATGTGTTTCAGGACTACAAGGAATACTTTTGTTAGGGAAAACAGTGAGTTTAAGGATGAAAAGGCACCCGAAAGAACTTTTGCCTATTTCAACATCGTTATTATGCCTTTTATTGAGATTTTGTTCATTTTCATAACTCAAGCAGTATATTTTAATAACTATTAATATTTTTGTGGAGAAACAGCTTAGAAAAAACTGGTTTCTTAGATTATCATTGAAGGTGAGAGATCGGCATTTTCTTATGGAGTTGGTAGGAAACCATGACAATATCCAGCAGTTAACTTAATGAGGGTGACAAACCTGTCACAAGCACTACGATTCTGTCTCTTTTCTCCAAGAAACAACCGAATGGGGAGTTTCCTTCAGTCAAAAGTACTACTTTTTGTTACTGAAATGAAGAATGAATGATATAAAAAAATAACATGGGCCCGGAAAATACTTTAATTTTCCCAACAGTTTATTTTTTATTAATTTTTTTAAATACCGTACTTTGAAAATGGGGAGTGGTTTTGTGACGTCAGTGGTGCACCTAACAGCTCGAAAACCAATACCATTTTGCTTGCCTTGAGTTGTCCAATCGCAGAAATCGGTGACGTCACGACCTTCGTCATCTCACTACAACCATTTAGCTTTCGCACTTACGTGCACCACGACGTCATGCGCAGATGTTTTTTTTTTTTTTTTGGAATAGCATCTGTGCACCGGTTAAAATAATTCATGGAAAAATATATAACTGTGTCAAAAAAATAAAAAAAAGGTCAATTCCTATGTTTTGAAGCATGTTCTTTTAGAAAAAAATACTTCTGAAATTTCGGAAACTCCCCCATTCAGATCAAAGGCTCAAATTCAAATGTTCAGAACATTTTTTAAAAAAATTATTATAGAAATAAATCTGGATTTATGATGCTAATTAACCCATTAATGCCTGACATTTTTTTCCAAAGATATTTTGTATACTGGTTACAAACAGTGTTTAATGGACAGGAAAAATAATTAAAAAAATATTATGTAAAAAATAATTTTTTTATTAAGGAAAGAAAAATCGTCCTTTAAAAGTTACGATAGACCCCAGAGGGTACATACTTTTTTTACTAAAATTTTTTTCTGCCTACGATATAATATTTAAAAAGACATTTTATAAGAAGAAATAAAATCAGCAATCAACATAAACTGGGAAGCTGGGAATAACTTTGAAAACTTAGCTTTTTTTCTTGAGATTGTGAACGATGTCATTTTTGATAAAGATCATATTAAAACTGCTACAGAACACACTTTACAATGGTTATGTGCTGCAATCTGTTAATAACGAATTGAAACAATACCAAGGTACTAATTGAACACTATTATTTGGTTGAAATGTTCATTTTGGGGAAATTCAGACCCTTTTTTGGACCGTCCCTAAAAAGGGACGCTAGGCATTAATGGGTTAAATTTGCACTGCTTTCCAAAATAACCATGAAGGAATTCAACTACAACATTCAACTTCATCGAAACTTAGCTTACGCCTTTTGATATTAGAATCAGAACTTAATAAAAAAAAGGGGGGGGGAGGGGTCATGTTTCTTCAAAATTATACAACACTTCAAAAAAAATTTTCAACAATATCTTGCTTTGTTATGAAATATGAACTATTTGAGTTTTTTCTCCAGAAATAATCATGGAAATATTTCCAGATTTATGGAACTAATTAAACTTGTGCTGATTTTTACAGAAATAAAGGGGGGGGGGGGAACTGACTTTTTTCAGTTTTATTCAAATTTATACTCTTGTTAACGCCTCTTAGTTGAAAAGATATTAAAAATATTCAAAATGCAAAAAAGAAAGAAAGAAAAAAAAAAAAAGGTGGCGTGGGGAATGAAAACACAGTTTTCTTTGTTCTTGGAAAATAAAAGATGGAAACAACATAAAATATACATATTGTATTCAAAAATACATAATTCTTTCGAAATAGTTTTTTCTATATGCTTTTTTTTTTATCTTGAGAAATGAGCAGATAGACTGTTTTTCGGTTGGTTGGTTGATTCTATTAGGTTTAATGGAGCAAGGATCTTTATACACTAGGTGGCCAAAAGTATCCGGACACTTTCGAAAATTCACATTTTTACATATAGCTCGAAAAATAAGTGATCAATTGTTCTTTAACTTTAGTCATACAAAATATAGGCTTCACCGAACATTTCCAAGTTGAAATAAATTACCCTTGCATTTGGGGGACGACAAGAAGGGGGGTTGAAAGTAAAACCACTTTTTGACCATAACTCTTCGAAAATAGCTCGGAATAAGCTATAAATTTCAGTAATTAATTAGCATACTATGTATAATTACTGTACAAATTTTTATGAACGTACCACTCTTACTTCCGAAGATATGAAACATTTTTTAAAAAATGGCAATTTTATTTGAAGGGTTTTTGCTCATAACACGCAGAGTTTTTGATCAAACCTTATCAAAACTTCAGGAAAAATGACAAAATACAATAGAAAGAACATACTAAAACGGTAAATAAAAATATTAAAAATCCGATGAGATATGAACGTTAAAAGGAAATAATTTTTCACGGCGCATGCGCGAACGACAGAAATTTATAACTACAAAAATATTGTAGCCTGGTTTATACTGCATCTTATAAAAAAAGTTTCAGTTGAATATCGTAAAAATTGAAAAAGATATCAGCGATCGAGTGAGCTGTAATTCATTCATTCGCAGACAATACATAAATGGCAAGGGGTTCTCCACAAATAGTGTGGTGACAATTGAGCATTTTCTTCAATGTTAAATTGTATACAGTTTGAAAATTTATATTCGGCATAGAAGTCACATTTCGCCTATTCGGCCAAAAAGACCTTATACGTAGGTGGCCAAAAGCATCCGGACACCCCCTGAAACGTTGGTTTTGAACGATGACGCAATAACCTTTAATTTAAAAATAGCTCTTTGTGGACAGACCCTCACTTTTTATGTATTGTCTGCGAATGAATGAAATACAGCTCACTAGATCGCTGATATCTTTTTCAATTTTCATGATATTCAACTGAAACTTTTTTTATAAGATGAAGTATAAATCAGAGTACAATATTTTTGTAGTTACAAATTTCTGTCGTTCGCGCATGCGCCGTGAAAAAATATTTCCTTTTAACGTTCATATCTCATCAGATTTTTAATATTTTTATTTACCGTTTTAGTATGTTCTTTCTCTTGTATTTTGTCATTTTTCCTGAAGTTTTGATAAGGTTTGATCAAAAACTCTGCGTGTTTTGAGCAAAAACCCTTCAAATAAAATTGCCATTTTTTAAAAAATGTTTCATATCTTCGGAAGTAAGAGTGGTACGTTCATAAAAATTTGTACAGTAATTATACATAGTATGCTAATTAATTACTGAAATTTATAGCTTATTCCGAGCTATTTTCGAAGAGTTATGGTCAAAAAGCGGTTTTACTTTCAACCCCCCTTCTTGTCGTCCCCCAAATGCAAGGGTAATTTAATTTCAACTTGGAAATGTTCGGTGAAGCCTATATTTTGTATGACTAAAGTTAAAGAACAATTGATCACTTATTTTTCGAGCTATATGTAAAAATAAGAATTTTTGAAAGTGTCCGGATACTTTTGGCCACCTAGTGTAAAGGCTATACGACGCCAAATGATTTGCAATGAAAATGCCTTAAAAATAATGAAATTAATTTAAAGTGTTAATGTGTATGCTTTCAAAAAAAAAAAAATAAATAAAAATAAAATCTTTGAATTTTTAAAATATAAGTGCTAACACTTTTTGATAGAAAAGAAAAGTTAAGAGCATGAAAACATAGCTCGTTATGTCTCTCAAAAAATAATATGAAGTGAAAACGACCCAGACGTATTCAAAAGTACAATTTTTAAAAGCAAGCTTTTTTTCAATAACCTTTTGTTTTGCTTTAGAATATGAGCCACTGGAATTTTGCTAATATGTAAAGATTTTTTAACATACTTGTGCTAGGGGACTTCTTTTGATTTGAAGCTTTTGATGACATGCAGGGAAAGAAAAGTTTGATAACAAAAAGAAAAATGATTGAGCAAAGGGATTGGTTTCTGATCTTAAGTGAAGCAAAAGAGTGATGATTTCTGGAGTAAGAAATTTTGACATTTTTTGGGAAAATAAATGATTCGATAGTGACACAAAAAACATCTTAGGATTATCGGGGGAAAAACATCCCACGAAAAGAAGAAAGGGAAGATTTATAAAAAGGTTTGTTTTGTGATGCAACTGTTTGATCATTATTGCTTTTTTTTCAGTCTGAAAGAATTAAAATCCACATATATCTTCGCTTGTTTCTATTCACAAATGTTGAGGGTTTCACAACGAAAAAAAAAAAAAAAAAAAAGATAAAAAAGTATAATTGTTTTGCATTCAGCAATCGAAAATTTTATGAATACTGCTCTGCCATTGGACAATTTTGCAATGAGTATTTTATTTATTAATTTAATTTTAGAAAACACTACTTACCTACAGTTGAGGCAAACCTAACCTCTCAGCATAGTGAAGGCTGCGCAAACCCTGATTGCAGTATTACGACGTAGCCGCGTTAGGTTGGCCTCCACTATAAGCTTATCCGGCCTCAGTGTATTGTCTCCAAAATATGTGCTTCAGATCATTACTGTATAAGTATTTGGTATATTTAGATTTTAGTGCTTTACCGATAGCTGTATTTCAGCCAAATTTTTGACCGGGTTATTTTTCAAATTTGTGTGCAGTTCACTTTAATTGGATATTCAATCAGCTTGCTGCAAAACAGAAACTAGAACACATGAATCGTCAGGGATAGCGTTCTTCATTTTTTTCCGGTAGAGATTCAGTGTACATTAAATTATTATAAGCTCACTTTATTTTTTGATAAATTGGTTGATATAAAGCTACCTGACTACTTATTAAGATTTTATTAAACGCAATAGATTGCACGTTTAAAGCTAAACTTTAAAAGTTTTAGGTAATCGTTCCACTTTTAGTACCAAATGAGTCTTACCCATTTTAGTGCGAGTTTGAGAATGTTTTCCAACCGTACGCGATTGTTGCTATCCGATATTGGCTCACGCAAAATGCATTAATATATGCAACGCGCTCTGTACCTATCCACTAAATGGTGATTATGTCGTCTCTATCAAGCCGATATCTTTTGTCGGAACAGTTTTATCGGAAGCCACCCGTCGTTCATTTTGCTTCACCCTACAACCATTCATGCTTTTTCCTTCTTTTTTTGAAGGAGCGTGATGGCATACGAAACGATATCGGTTGAATGGAAAAGCAAAGCAATAGACGACCCAATATATCGTGTCGTACTTACCGTTGTAATAATGACTACCCGATTTTCATCCTTATCGTACCGTTTAGTGGAAAAATGCTCTTATAAGGGTGTTGATTACATGGGATCGGATCTTTGGACTTTCTTGTAGGCATCTGCTATTCCTGAAATGGGTCTTACACGCATGCGCGCAAACACGAATATGAAATCGAGTTTTTGGGAAAATACAAAAATTCTATATGCATTTTCAACTACACGAATGAAGCATGGTCTATTTTATTGAAAATATCTATATATCCATAGTATTAAGGAAATTAACAACAATCATATAATTTTTATGGAATAATTTGGAATGCCTGAATAAAATAGGATTATAACATGCAGGCATTTATTAAAAGATGGAAAGTAAAAACTGACTCGGCATATCTTTTAAAGACACGTATTTTGGAATCCTGTATGTTTTTAAGTATTTCTCAAAGCTTGCATTCAGCACAATGTGTATAGTTGAAGTACTTTTTTTTTTTCTAAAATAAAATTAGTATAATTTAGCCACTTCTGCATCCATGAGAATAACTTATTCCCAATCAATAACTTTTGGCGCAATTCTTTGGAAGCGGTGCCAAGTAATTCTTATTTACTGTCTCCTTTTGAATTTCCAATGCCATGCTGCAAGGTTTGAAAACTATACAGTGGAATTATTAAATGAATTTATCATTCTTTTGTGTTATATGTATTGTGCTTGCATGCTCATAGAAATTGAAGAATTACAATGCAGAGGCAAAGAAGATGATAAATGGAATAAATTCTTGGTGATTGATTGCAAGTCCATATAAACAATGCATGATTTAGGAAGTTTATGTTTAACTTAAAATTATTATATCTTTGTAATTTGTCTCAGTCAAACTGGAAAAAATTGAAGTGCAACGAATAGCATGTACTTAATGTATAAATATTTATAGTTTTGAAAAGTATACTAAGTAAAACTTTGGTTTATCATGCATGTTAAAAATTTAAGCTTGAATCACAGAGCTTTAAAAGAGCTTTCATTTTCGCTGTCTATGGTGAAATTCTCGAAGTTTATTTTTTCAGACCGTTTGAAATTCTGCATAGTTGCTGTGATTATTAAATCCGGAAGCTTGAAAGAATGAAAACTGCACAGAGGGAAATTTTTGGGACCTGTGTGGCAGGAGCTTCAACGTCAAGGGGTTATATTGTTTGGTTATGAAAAATCCGCTCGGCGGATAACCGAGAGTATACTGTAGATTCGATTATTTATCAATGATGCTGTCCTTCGACTATTCACCTTAGAAAAATATTAAAGAAGTTGACATTCGCTAGTTGAAATGATCCATAGTTATTTTAGATCTTGTTTTTGATCGATTTGCATTTTTTTTTGAATGAAATACACAGTACTATCGTTTCATGGGCCTCCATATGGGACATTTTAGCGTGAGGTGGGAGCTCAGATATTTCCTTCCTGGTTTGGCAGGATATTTTTCTCTTGAAAAGCAATATCAGTGCAGATATTAGAGTTATTAAAAGTTGACATTTTTGATTACGGGGTATTCATTTATGGCTGAAGAAGTTTTCACTATAGTTTGTCATTAAGAAGAAAAAGTATATATTTTTTGGCCATTTGTTTGAATAATTAAAGCAACGAATAAAAACTCCTCAGTAATTTAAAATTAATAATTAGAAAACTAGAGTGTTCACAATTTTTCGTCCATGATTTGATAAAGAATATCTAGACTTCTAGACTTCTGATACATCCGTAATGTTTTTAACTATTGCATGTGTTAAGCATATGAATCAACCTACGAATGCAATTAAAAGTCTCATATCAATCTTCCATTTTTCGAGAATTAGAGGTTTTTTTATCATTTGAAGTCGGTTCGAGCCACTAAGTTCTGGTCCTATAACTTACTGTTTATGATTGCTCTAAACCCGCTGGCGCTTTGCTACACTAATTAAACATTCTACTACGAAAGTCAAAATATTCCTATGATTTCATTTTGAATGTAATGTTGTTTAATAGTTCATCTTTGAAATATATGATGCTGATGCGTTCCGTTTGAGATATGACTTTTAAAATGCATTTAATCGACTACAATTGTTGTAGTCGATTAGAACTACTACGTCTATGCAAAACACCGCCAACTCGGTTATTTCGATCCATGGACTGCAGTTTCGCGCTTATTATGCACTCATCAGCATGGAATACTAAAGTAACCGAGTTGGAGGCAAAAATCCTCTCATAGAGCAAAGAGAGCCAAAAAAAAAAAACTGTTAGCTAATGTGAAATTAGAATACTGGCGAGCGATCGCACTTGGTACGGGACAACTCGTAAATTTTAAGGCAGAGCTCGGGTATAAAGCAGTGCATGTTCCTGCCTTAGCCCTTGCTTAGGGGCGGTTACTCACTGCTTATACTGCGTCTACTTAGTGTTGTCGTAGTAGAAATGATACTTGAAATGCAGTTATGATTTTTTTTCGTACACTTACAGCATTTCATTTCTTCTTCTTCTTCTTCTTCAAAAAAAGAAAAAAAAAAAAGTGAAAAAAAAAAAAAAAAACATTAACTTAACACAATACTTTACGGATAGCTCCCTACAACAGAATTGTACGAACATCTCCTCACAAAACGAACACAAATTTCGCCATTGAAATACTCAGCTCACAGAATTCATTCAAATACAAAGCAGCAGACTCCATATTACCAGCCAGAACGAAACACAATAGCAGAATAAAAACCATTCTACGCTTTTAATTATTTTTTTGTACCGTAAAATGGGGTGTATAGGAACAGCGGGGTCAATCGGAACAAAACTTCCCGACCGTACAAAGAAATTCTTCATAAATATACTATTGGGTATTTTTTACCATGAATTTTTTTTTAGAAAGGTAAGATCATAGGAAGTAGGAAAAAATTACTTTTGTCAATCTGGCAACGCTACTGGCTTCTAAGGAGGGCTGCACGTGGAATGCTAGAAAACATCCTATTTTCATAGGCTGCAAAACTTCATATGCGAGAGCAAACCTTCTTATATTTAAAAACTAAGAGTGGTATGTTTCAATTATACATGTATCTGAACAACAGAATACCACATTAGAATTTACATTTCTTATAAATTGTGTCATAAAAATGAAGAATTCTAAAAAATGCCATAGGAAAAAAAAATGTGGGGTGAATCGGAACACTTAGTTCTGTTGTTCCAATTCAAACTTATTTGAAGGAAACCGTTTGAAAATTCAAGAGTCTAACCCAAATTCTTTTAATCAAGACAAGGACAAGGATTTATTACTGTTTATCCCTTCTCGTGAGCAACTAAATCTTAGAATGACAAAAAGTTGCAGATTTCAAAAGATTTTTCTTCCAGGAGACTTCTTTTTACTTAAAATACGAGGGGGAAAGACTTTATGTATAGCAAAAGTCCAGCACGCAGACAGAGATGAATAAGGGAAAAAATCTTTCGGGACAATCCCCGAAACCCAGAGGTTTCAAGAAACTAAAGAAAATGTAGAGTTCATCCCAGGAGATGTTATGAAAAAACTTAAGCCAAGTCACAATTGCTAGTTTTAAGGACAAGTACATATTTGTGGACGACATGAGTGACTTCCATTCATGTTAAATCTTTGTATTTCAATTCAAAAGCATTTCTTAGAATTACTTTTCATTTTTCATAAGTTCAAAATGATTTTGAATTTTGACAAATTATAAACGTTTACTGGTATTGAAATTATACATTTATGTGACAGTAATTATCTGTTCTTATTCTCCCCCATCAATATAACTCATGTTTGTGAGACCTATTACAGGTTAAATTGAAAAAAATAAAAATTTTAACATGTGTTCCGATTGACCCCTATCAACGGGGTGATTCGGAACACCCATAATTTCCTATATATTTTAACAATAATTGTTCAAAATGTTTTGTCTTTGCTTGAAATATCAAAAGTAAAGCAAGACCGAAGTTTTTATCCAAAAAATCAAATTAAAAAAAATCTTTTAACTGCTTTTTTTACAATCAAAGCTGAAAAGTGTTCCGATTCACCCCATTTTACGGTAATCAAAAAGCGAGTAGGAAAAGCTGCCTCAGAAAGAAGAATGAGCGGAAAGAAAGAAAAAACCTTATGGAAGTCGCTAAGTAAATCTTTGCGGAAATGTCCTGCGTGGAATAAACGAATTCTTCTTTCAGGATGTTCTTTCCGCACCATAAACAGTCCACGATTCATTTATCATTAACGCCTCATCCACCAGTATAAATTTACTTCTGACGCACCGAAGTAATAGTTATTGTAATTAGAGCAACAAGCGATTTATATCCTTTTGTGGGAAACAAATATTTGAACAAGTATCTGTTGCTTGAATGAGACTTGTTGTGGTATAATGTGTCCTATTATTTATCTTTTCAATTAAAGCAAATGAATTTTTTCTTATGCTTTACAGATGTAAAGAAGATATTTAAATTTTTTTTAAATTACTGTCATAAAATGTTAAAATTCAAAAGTTTAAAGATGATGAGTGATAAATTTTCTTTCTAAAAATTCCATAAATGACAATTCAGTGAATACATAATTAAGGAAAATAACTCTAAACACATCTCGTGGAAAGTTTCATTTTTGTAACATAGTGCCCTTACACTCCCAAATACAGAACTGAACTTTTCAGCAAGAATATTTTTGGTACCTTGAAAACTTTTGTGGCAAATTTTAAAATGCATATTATTACGTGATGAAAATTGTCTTAAAAATTACTTTCAAAATTAAAAATTAGTCTTTAAAAATTACCGGCACACACACACACACACACACAAAAAAAAAAAAAAAAAAAAAAAAAAAAAAAAAAAAAAAAAAAAAAACAGCTTTTCTTGTTTTGTCGCAATTAAAAAAAAGCTATACTCAAATTAATACCTAGTTAAGACTATTCCAAATCTTTATGAGTTTGTGGGTATTTTTATTTTTTTCCAATGCCTTTGGATATATAGTGTTTCAACAGCGAATGAATCATTTGTGATGACCCTGTATAGAATAGACCGACCAGTGAATGAACACTTCCTGTAAATGTACACCTCGTAGTTTTTATGACAAAGTAAGGTTTTAAAACATTTTTCTTACGTTAATTGGCAGAAGCAACTTCTCCCTGCACATGTATAGAAGGAAAATCACAGGAAAATGTTTGATAGGTCCACTGGTAGGGGTGTTAATTCTCTGGGTTTTGGCACATTTTTTAGTTTTAATCCTCTATAAAACCTTATGCAGAGCCGTAAAAGCTCTCCCAATAAAAAAAAAATAATAATTGCGTACATCATCTGAAGTGTTTTTATTGTTACGTGGCAAGTGCTACCATTTTTTGCGACGCTATGAATTTCTAAAACTAAAAATTCACTTAAATGTTCATTCACTGGTCGGTCTACCCAATGACTCAAAAAATTTCAACTGCCTTACCGAGTTCATTTCTCGAAGTTCATGACTTTAGCTTCACACACAGCTGTCTAAAATGCGTCTTTTTATAAGTTATTTACTTCTGTCAGAAACAATAACCATAACTTCTTCTATGTTCTATAATAAGTAAAAAAAATATTTTAAAAATTAAAATTAATGAAATAAAATAAATAAATATAAAAATAACAAATGAATAAAACAAATGAATACAGGCGCAATTCGAACATACTGTAATATTGGTTCATGAAAAATCCCGGCTTGGGCATGGACGTACTTTCTCTCTCCTGTCATTGTCCTTTTTATGTGTAAAAGTATGTTACAAATGGATACTTACCCTATAAACGGGTCCTTATGGCATGTGTGTTGAGCTAAAACGGTTTTCCACCTTAATGGTGCTCGTAAAAACGGAAGCCGTACCTATCCTGCCTTAAATCGAGTAGATTTCATACACTCGGGCTCAGATACCCGAGTGGTATATGAAACAACAACAACAAACAAAACATGGTTGCTTATCATATAGTGATATAAAAGGAAGTACGCAAGAACATGAAGATTATTTTCAACATTTAATGGACTCTCAAAGAGTTTACTACAAATATAATTAGGCATTAAATTAATTTTAGTATCAACATTTAAAATCAGCTAAAATTTTTAACGTTACAAATAACGTAAAAAATGAAATTATTCATTGAAGAAAATCAATTTTATTTTCCTTCAATTTAATAGTAGTTAAAAAATATATGCTACTGATCGTTCTTCTTTATTTAATAAAATAACGAAATTCTACAGTAGAAAGGTGGGGGGAATTGTAGAAATCGAATGAATGTAGTTCATGGAGCTGATTATATAGCTCTTGATGGAAATACATCGTACAAATAAAATAAATTCTTGTCTCACAAAGTTCGTTATGGAACGTTAATATTTAATGATGCATTTATTTAAAAGCCTTTCTCCAGCTGTGTTAGTTTATTTTTGGAGCGTAGGAGATTTGCTAGTTATTTTGATCCGAGAAATCCTCGATTCATATTATTTTATGAGGCAATAAATATTTAAACTAGTAGTTTCTGCTCCGTGAATGAAATGTTACTTTGTAACAAGAATTCCTTTTTTTTCTTTGTCTCGAAATATGCGAATAATTTATCATCGCTAGAAGAAAAGTTGTGTTTAAGTAATGAACACTGTTTTATTATTCATAATTAGTGATTCGCAACAGCTATGATAATACAACACGAAAAGTAGGATCATAAGCAGTATTACGTTCACTATCAATGCATTAGTTTATGACGTGCGGAAATTTTCTGGGTGAGATTTTTGAAATTCATAGTGATACAGGTTAGAGAACTATTGAAGGTCATAGGTATAAAATGTTTTGTGTTTTATTTCAGCACGTATGAATCATTTCAAAGAGCAAAAGAGAATCACATCAGTTTGGTTATAGAAATATTGAAAGATTTATTGGTATTCACGCTAATTTTATTTGTAGATATCGTGTTGAATATACTTAATCATACACTGTACAGATTTGCTGTAAATATACAGTAATTATGCAAGTACTCATTCAAAAGCAATGGATCAGGTTTCTCGGTAACAGCTTAGTAGAAAAAAAACATTTTTTCTTCCGCTGCAAATGAAAATACGGGGAATAATGTCAGTACTGTCTGATCTTCTTAGGTAAAACCTTCCGCGTATTTACGCATGCGTCAGATCTTCTCTGATTTTACCGAAATATGGGTGATAGGTAAGATAACAATAAGGGGAAGAATAAAAAGAAGCATTTTGTGCCGTGTCAAACAACGTAGAATGTTGCTAATTTCAAATACATAGTTTAGTTAAATATGTCAAAAGGATAGCAAATGCCCATCACCCCTTTTTTAAGTGGAATGGTTCGCGAGTGCTAGGCGCGGTTTTCAAGGACAGGCAGTATTTGTGTTCACTACCATAAGTAGTAGATCAAAAGCTCTGTATCAAACTTGTTGAACAATTGTTTTGCAGAAAAGTGTGTCTATTTTTTGCATTTCCTGACATATTTCGCTATCAGTGTGGAGATAATCTTAGCTTATGGGATATGCTTATTACCTCCAGATCTGTTCAGCATATTAGAGATCAATGGTCGGTCACCTAGAAAATTAAAATTCTAATCCTGTGATTTCTCGTGAAAAGAGCAATTTTGGCTAATTTCCGGCAAAATTGGATGTCTCTGTAATAGTTTGAAACCTTTGGCATTTGTGTTTAGACATATTACAAATATCGAGGTATTTTATTTCTTTTATATTGTACATTTTTGAAACGTCTTCTTCGGTTAACTTGCCCAGACTTAGTTGTTTTATTTCTGTAAATTTGCAGTACAGTATATTAGTTCTCCTTACAGTAACCATTAATTAAGTATTTCGATTATTCTCACAAAGCGCTAAAAATGTAAAAGTCTCGACTGTTAAATATTAAAACAAGAAGTTCTGTTTGAATTTACATCAATTGCATTAAAATTAAAAAAATAGTTCACAAAAAGTTCAATCTAGTCATCTTTACATGATACACTATTAGTCATTTAGTTGTTCAATCAATTCATAATAGAACTTTAAACATTAATTACTTCTTTTCCCATGCTTACATACACAAATGTATTAATAATTCAATATCGGAGAAACTTAATTAAACTTAGAACAATTATTTATAATTTTGAAACGAATATAAACCAGCCTTCTCAGAATTTTCGTTACTGGTTATTATTACTAGAAATGTCAAATGGTGATCAAAATAAATTAGAAATTAGTTTGAAAGAGAACTTGGTGTGAAAAAGTGGCTTAGAAAATTTCAAATATATATTGCTATTCACTAAAATGTAAGTATATTCAAAACTTCCATTGTGAGAGTACTAATTTGCTGAACATCATCAATCATTTGCTGTTCTGTGAAAGCCTTCATTGAAATAAAAATATTGAATTGAATACTTGAATGGCTGGAGCAGCTCTTTTAAAGTTGCCTCAAACATTTTTATCGAAGCTTTTATCTTTCATTGAAACAAATTCGAAGTAAACTAAATAAACCCATAAAAAATTATCTTTCTCTGAAAGTAGCTGTATAAAAATTCATTTAAAGAAGCTCTATTGTGTTCTACAATTTCAGGCAAGAAGGTTTGAATCTTTTGTGTTTGATTACTATCAAATAGTGAATGGAGAGTTTTTATACAAGAGCAAATGGGACATATATTATAGATTTTATAATCTTTATACCCTTCAGTTCAAAGCTTGTTTGATTGTTGAAAATGATGAAAACATTAAATAGAATTATTGAAATTTGCATTTTACTTTAGTGAAAAATGTGTATATAATTAAATGTGTATAAAATGAAGTTATCATTCAAAATTAGCATGTTGCTTGTTGTAGTAGAATTCATTTGTAAAGGTCTGAAATAAAAAATGTCTTTAGGGAAATAAAGTGCAAAGTGTTAACGAAGGTTTTTAAAAAGTCGTAGTTAGAATGAAATATTTTTTTAAATATTTATCTTTTGTACTTTTACTGTTGTGAAAATACATTGTGCAGTTGAAACAGTTGTTTTATCATTAAACTGACATAGAAGTGTTTTTATCTCTTAAAGAAATGACACATATTTAAACATATTAAATATGAAACGTGTGCATTGAAGATTAGCATTAAAATGCTTAGCCTCTATCTATGTACTAAATGCTTCTCTCTAGTCATTTTAAGAAAGCTTTGATTCAGATGAAGAACATGTAATAGAAAATAGAGTTAGTGCAATTAGATTAATAGTATTTAAAAAAAATCATGAAAGTTATACATTTTTTTGGTGCAGTAAGAGTAAAAAGTCAACAAGCCATGGGAACGTTGATTGAAATGACGTCAAACTGAAACTACTGGAATGGCTTTCATATCTGCAAAACAACTAGAGTCTACTTTTTCTGAACTCACTGTGCACTTCTATTTCAATAAAAAAAATATAGAAAAATGAGTCTGCATAAAGATTTCTAGTGACAACACAGCTCTTCTTAAGTAGGGGTTTATTAAGAATAAGTTATTGCCGTTACACCGTTACTTGTTGAAGGTGTATCGTTACTCAACCCCTTTGGGTTGCCCCGTATCTACCTACGCTTGGTTTGACCAGTTGAATGGGACTCTGTTTTCTGATCCAGACCAGGAACCGAGCAATTC